>PVIU01009225.1:0-77596 GCA_004026605.1 Ondatra zibethicus
ATGTGCCCGGCACTTTACAAGATAAAAGTAAAGAAGGGCCAGGGGTGTGGCCCATACGGTCTGCATGCCTAGCATGCAGAAAGCCCTGGGCTCCATCCACATCACAGCATAAACCAGGCATGATGGCGCTTGCCTGTCATTTCAGTACTTGGGAAATGGCAGCAGAAGAGCCAGGAGTTCAAGGCCACCCTCCACTATTGTGCCGGCTAGTGTTAATTGTGTTAATTATCAACAGACTTTAGAATCCTCTAGAATGGCCTTTGAGTGTGCCCATGGGGGGCTATTATGATTAAACTGAATTTAGAAGATCTTGTGGCACCATTCCTGGATGAGAGTCCTGACCTGGGAAAGATGGAGAACAACCAAGCAGCAGTGTGTACTCACCTGATTCCTGATGGTGGGTTCCATGCCACCAGCTGGCTCAGGCTTCTCCTGCCATGGCTGTGACTTATGCATCACAACGGACGGCGCTTTGATCTGTGAGCTAAGATTAAACCCTTCCTTTCTTAAATTGCTTCTGTTGGAACACCTTATCACAGCAACAGCCAAAGGAGCTAAGACTTCTACATAGCGAAGCTAAGACAGCTCCATAGTGAAGCTAATACAACTCCATAGTTAAGCAGCATGGGCTACATAAGACCTTGTCTCTGGGGGCTGGAGAGATGGTTCAGTGGTTAAGAGCACCTACTGCTCTTCAAAGGAGCCAGGTTCAACTCCCAGCACCCACATGGCAGCTCACAACTGTCTGCAACTCCAGTTCCAGGGGATCCAAAACCCATGGTAAAACTTTAACATGCGTACAAACAAAGACCCTGTCTCTGAAAACCAAAAATTAGAAAATTCATAATCAATAAAGCTCAGAAAGAAAGGAAACCCTGATGGGGGCCTTGCAGAAGCTGTTGCCCACCATTCGCAAGCCGGAGAGATGTTTCCAAGTCCAGAATAAAGTACCTACTGTGTGTCCAACACCATCTGAGCCATTTACAGATGGATGAGGAGACACATACCATGGGACGAATGGAATCTGTACCCAAATCTGCCAGTCTCAGAACCAGAACAGCACCAGGCCTTCCAGGCCCCAAACTGGCAGTTACCTGAGAATCCACATGGGCTGGAGGGGGAGCTAATGTCCACCCAAGGGACTGCCTGCCCCTCCAGCTTGCCTCTTATGGCATACTATCAGCATGGCGATGATGGTCCCCCCCTTACAGATTGAGAAATGGAGGCTTTGAGTCTCTTATTCCCCCACCACCACATGTGCACATGTAAACACGAAATATAGTCATAAAAACATAGTGAAAATTTTGCATCTGCCTCTCTGTACTGTTGGGGGTTGTGAGCATTCCATGGATGGGATTAAAGGGGCACTGGGGAAGATGGGTTTTCTGGAGGGGTGGATGTACTCAAGTTGGAAAAGAAGAGGTGGACATGGGGACATACACCTGTAGTCCCGGCATTCAGGAGGCTAGAGACTCCATGTCCTCCAGCTAGCCACCTTCTGGGCCCCAGGGAGAGCAGAGGTGCAGCTCAGGTCTCATCCCTGCCAACTGGAATTCAGAGTGCTCCCTGATGCAGAGAGGCTGGGGAAGATGTAGCGGGAACAGGGGCTTCCAGCAGGAGGCCCTGCTGCAGGCTAGCCTTAGCTGCTGGGGCTCAAAGGGGACCTGGGACCTGCCTCCCCACCAAGCCAGGTGTCTGTGATGATCCTCACTGCCCAGGGCGGTATTCATTCACAGATGGAATGAATTTCATTCATTCATATTAAGGGCTCAGGAAGAGACACGCGCTGGTGGGAGTGGGCTGCGGTTAGATCCGAGAGGAACTTCTCTAGATGGCATTAAGCCAGACCATGAGGGGGGTGTGACAGAGCGAGCTTCAGGTCTCAGGATCTCCAGTAGCCGATGCCCCTAACTGACACACAGCAGGACAAGACTGAAGGAGGGAACACCAGCCATCCGGGCACACCCCCAGCCTTGGTACAGCTGTTCTGGAAAGTTCTCTGAAGTCTACCCAAGAACTCCTCTTGTCGCCTTTCCATCTCCCCCTCAGCAATGCCTGCCAGCTGCCCTCACCCCAGGCCCAGCGGGGCATCACCTCCTAACACAGCATGAGCGTCTCCGCCCTTGGGCAGTCTGCGGCTGGATAAGCCTGTGCAGCAGCCAGGAGGCAGGCAAGGCCTGCCAGGCCAGCCAATAGTGGGTGTTGGGAGAGGCAGCCTGACAGCAGGAGGGCAACACTGGGCCAGGCTGCAAGGGTGAAGCCTTGTCTCTGCCCCTTAAGCTGGATAACTGAGGTAAGAAGTCTCGCCCCTGCATCGGGTTACTTTCTCGTGGAGTGAGGTCTGAGGGAGATTCAGGGCTTCCCTGAAGATTCTGGGCAGAAGGCTCAACCTGAACTGGGGATAGGCAGGTGTGAGGGTTTGTGGGGCAGAAGCAGCTAGGAATGCAGGGAAGTGGGCAGAGAGAATGGGGGAAGACAGAGGGGAGCTACATGGACATGTGTGTGCAGGCATACACACACACACACACACACACACAAACACAAACACAGAGCCTGCCCACATGTCTGCTCACCTGAGGCCAGAATGGTCTTTCCTGCCCTAAGTGTTCGAAGGAAGTTCAGCATCCGGATCGAGGAAGTCACAGGTCCCTGTCCCTGGCCTGTCTCATACACACTGAGAAGAAACAACCTCCAGGCAGCATGAGGCTCTGTCCCCTTAGAGGAGACAGACTATTAAGGGTAGTCTCGGAGGGAAGGTCGCCAGGAGGCCTGGCAGTGAGGCTAGGTGAGAGGAACAGCCAGGAGGATCGGCAGCTAAGAGGCAGGACGTGCAGTATTTCAGTCAGGGACAGTGGCCAAGCAGACAGCAGGTGTCTGATGATAGAGCAGCCTGGAGTGGCCCCAATGGAGTTAAAGCAGGACCTGGCTTGTGCCTTCACTCATCCACGTCACCAGCCCCATTTCATAAGTGAGGGCATGGCTATCAGAGCTGGAATCAGAAGGTCCAGGGCATAAGGCTCACTTCACAGGGACACCAGACAACCCTATGGGCCGCAGCCAGTGGCAAGCAAAGGGCCAGTGTGGGAGGAGACACAGGCAGGCTGGGAGGGAGGTGAAAGGCCCAGGGCACCACTTTATAGGCACACAGGCTTCCCCCCTCCCTCAGTCCCGTGAGCCTGGAAGCTGAGCAGGGGAGAGGCTGAAGCGTCTACAGATGGGAAAACAAGAGTCCAGAGAGGTTAAGCAGCTTTCCCATTGTCGAACAGCCAGTGACCATGCCAGAATTCAGCCTTCCGTGTGGGTGTTTTTCTGCCTGGGGGGGACTCTTGGGGTCCAAGTGTTCCTGCAACAGCACCCTGCCTGACTGGAAATGAGCCATACTCACTCTGCGCAATACATACGCAACAGGGACCGGACAACACCTGGTGACTCATGACTCAGAACGCACTCTTCCCAAATCTCATTTTGGCATGCTTGCCTTGGACTCCTGGGGGGAGGGGTTCCCCTTGCCCCAGAGAGAGATGAGGTTACCTGCCTGAGGTCACATGTTGAGAAAGGCCTAGAGTCACTCCTAGGACAGGCTGGGTCCAGGTCCCTGCCCCAGCACCCGTGGCCAGCTGGACTGTGGAAATCCCGTGGGACTTGGGCAGGATGTGATCCTGGGTACACCCTACCTCTCCCACAATCCCCAGCTTCAGATCATCCTCCTAGAACGATGGGAGTCAACGGCTCCCACACTCAGACATCCTTTCCAGCTCTGTCCTGGCTGCGTTCCCCCTGGGAGGACCTGGTTAGCACCCTAGACACGAGGCTTCGGACTGTGTGGAGACTAGCCTTGAACTTGTGACGTGCTGGGTGGGCCTGACACAGGGAACACATAGATGCTGGAAGTTGGCAGCTGGGCCCCCACAGCATCCTCTCCGCATTCCGATCAAGCTTGTGACTTCTGTTAGGGCTCCCAGCAACCGGGGTGTCAGAGGCCCTCAGCAGTGAGGGCAAGAGGGACGGGAACATTGGTTTGTGGTGAGCTAATTAAGGCAGGTGTGGTGCCTCAGGTCTGTCATCTCCGCACTTGGGTGGTGGGAGCAGGAAGAGTCACAGCCTGGGCTAACTCAAAGAATTAAACCCATGGGTGGTGGGGGGGGGGCTGTGACCACACTGACCGCTCTTGCTCCTGTATTGTAGGAATGGGGATTCAACAGGATAAGGGACAATGAGAAAAACACTGTCACCTATCGTGATAGTGACACCAAGGAAGCCAGCACAGTCCTTACTGGTGGATGCTGTCTTTGCTCTCAGGGCACAGAGGAGTGAAGCAAGTTGGTCAAGGTCACACAGCAATAATAATTAGAGGAGAAGATCTTCATAGGGCACCTACTGTGTGCTAGAAGCTTTCTATGTAATCTCTCTAGGACCCAGTGTGGGTAGAACTCTCAGGCCCACCAGTAGAGAAAACTCATGGCTCACTTAGCAAGGTGTGGGAGTGCTGGGAGGCGGCCGGGCCTTGTGGAACCCTCACACAATGCCTTTGGCACCCCAGTATCTAACAGAACCGTCTCCACATGGACTGGGGCTGTGACATGGAACCCTACATCAGCAAAGTCTCCTGGCTTAGCCTGGGCTGGGGGACTGGCAGAAAGCCATGTCATCTCAGGACACTCAGGCTCTTGTCCAGCTCCTCCTATCTTGAATGTGACCTGTCTCCTGGTGGCACTATTGCACATAAGGGTGGGCCAGTGTCCCTGAGAGACATTCTGAGAGAAAGTGAGCCCACGGGGACAACTCCAGGCTGGCCTTCCATCCCTAGCACAGGGATGATCGCTCCATGAAGCTTCCAAAATCAGCTTATGAGACAGGACCACTTTGGTGTTCTCTGCTGCCACCGCGGTGACGTGGTGACACCTGCTGTCCTATCTGGCTACTCCAAATCCATTCCTCTTCCTAACGGGGACAGCGAAGCTCACCCCCCTTCAGCTGTTGTGACTGGCAGATGCTGGGATCTCCTCCACCTGGATGGCACGGTTCTGAGTGGGGAGTGGGGAACCCCGAAAGGGGAACAATGGCCGGGAGGGCGGACTAGAAACCTACAGAGAAACTCACGAGTTGGACGATGGCGTCTGGGCCCTGGATGCAGGCATGCCTGAAGCTCACCTCTGAATGGGAGCCAGTTCATTATCCCACTGTTTGCTTTGGCTTTTCTGTTGCCTGGAGTCCAGACTCTGCCCTCAGAACTCCAGTCCAGAGGGTTTTCCTCAGCTCCCCACACTATAAACAATCACATCTGCTCGTTCATGCTCAGCTGGTTATTTCCACCAAAGGGAAGAGAGATGGGACAAACAAGCTAAAGGTGGTTGGACACACTGCTAATGAACGGTGCAGGAGCATGAGCCACACACGTGTGGAATCCAGGGCTGTGCGTGGTGACGCATGTCTGCAATCCCAGTACTCCAGAGGCAAAGGCAGGAGGATTGCTGAAGTTCAAGGCTAGCCTGAGCTACAAAGCAAGTTCTAGGCCAGCCAGGGCTACATAGTGAGACCCTGTCACAGAAGAAAGGAAGGGGGGAGGGAGGGAGAAAGAGAGGGAAGAATGGAGGGAAGGAAGAAGGAAAAAGGAGAGGGGAGAATTAAGAGGGAATTTCTGGGCAGGACTGCCCAGCATGGCTACAGTCACACACCATCCCACAGGTTGTCATGGGTTCCATTTAACATTGTGTGCCCAGTCCTGTGCTAGGACTGAAGGTGTCCACTCTGCCCACTGGGCCCTTCAGGCCAAAATCAGTCAGTCCCCAGGAAGTTGCTAGTACAGAACTGTGTAACACCCATCTCAGGGGAGGAGAGAGGTACAAAGGGGTGACGTGACTCACCCAAGGTCCCTGAGCAGAAGAGGGGGCAGAATCAACCACTTACCAGATGTGCCTGGCCCCAAGCCTGGGGCCTTTGCCCCTGGTCACTGGGTAGCAGGGGTAGGGCTGGGCCGTAGCTCCTCTGAGGCTGGTTGTTCTGCCTGACAGCCTTCAAAGCAGTTTAAAAAGTTAAAAGAAACAGAAACGCACAGTGTCCTGGGATCCTTGCTTGCCCTAGTGCCCAGGGACTTCAGCAATGCTCTCCCATAGAGAACGCACTGCTGCCCAGCAGCTCTGGCACCTGGGCCTCACACGATTTCCTGTGGAGCCTCTGTTATTGCAGATGACAGCCTCCCCGTGAGTCTACTCCTCCACTCCTGAGGCCCAGCTGATGTGGATTTCATACCTCCTGTGCCTCCACATTGTGCTCAAACAATGGCCCCCAGGCTGCTGTTTACTTAGCAGCTACTGCCCACTAGGGGCCAACAGAATAGGTCAAACCCTGTCAATGGTAAGACAATGGACAAGGAAATGAACCCTGCCAAAGGTAAGCTAGGTTAGTGTGCAGTGCAAGAAGACACAGGAAGGGAGGGAGGCTGGGCTCACCAGAACCCATCTCCAGGTCTACAGCAGTATCACATAGCTGAGAGACTGCATACATCCCGCGGACGGTAAGAAGGTTCCAGGCTGCACTTCAAGACTATCAGCGGGGCACACAGCTGGAGCACACATGTGGGGTGGTGACTTCCAATGGGTTTCCCCACTAGGCTCATCTGGTAGACCGGCTTCTCTGGTCTTCCAGCACTCATCCCACTGATGGTCAAGCTCCATGCTGTACCCACCCCATCCCGCTGATGGTCAAGCCCCATGCTGTACCCACCCCATCCCGCTGATGGTCAAGCCCCATGCTGTACCCACCCCATCCCACAGATGGTCAAGCCCCATGCTGTACCCACCCCATCCTGCTGATGGTCAAGCCCCATGCTGTACCCATTCCATCACACACACGCAATGCAGCAGGCCATGTCTGCTCAAAGGCTTAGTCAATAGGATGCATGCGGAAAGTGTTTGCCAGAGGAGCTATTGTTTACTTATTTTTGCAGTGTTGGGATGAAACGCAGGGCCATCTGTACTTTGAGGTAGGTACTCATAGGGTCATCCTCATTTTAGGGTACACAGAGAGGTGAAGGGACCTGTCTAAGGGCACACAGCATAGGAGCAGCGGAGCTAGGATTGAGTCTAAACTGTTCAGCTTCAAAGTTCAAGCAGTTTGCTGTCATGCTGGGGTGACTCAGCGAGGTTTCAGGAATCACTCGACACAAAAGCACAGGCCTACAAGGGGACAGCTGCAGGCTTTCGGGGCTTTTCCTCAGGAGGCTGAAGTCCAAAGAGGTTACATGACCTTAGCAAAGTCACACAGCCAGAGCCTGAACTCTTGATTCTCCTGCCTTGGCGCTCCCGAGTGCTGGGATTACAAATGTGAACCACTGTACTTGCCTTTCATTCCGGTTTAATTTGCTCGTGTTTTTCTCTTCCGTTGTTGCTGTGTTTGTAATGTTTCTAATGTTTAAAAAGTACAGACCAGAGGTGCAGCTCAGTGGTGGAGCACCGGGTTCCATCTGGCACTGCAAAAATTAATTAAATAAAGGCGCAGGTCCGTCTCTTCTAGACCGAGCTAGAGTCTAGGGCTGGTGGCTCCAGTGTCTTTGTGACGCTGCTTTGGAGCTCGGGTCACCGTGCTTTGGGTGTGGTGGGGCAGGCCAGGGCCCGCACGCCTTGATCAAAATGAACAGAAGGGGACTGGCGATGTAGCTCAGTTGGCAGAGCGCTCGCCTGGCACACAGGAGGCTCTGAGCTGGATCTCCAGCACCACACAAGCAGGGCACAGCGGTGCACGGCTGTAACCCCAGCACTCAGAAGAATCATGAGTTCATCCTTGGCTATAGAGTGAGCTGAGTAGTGAGATCAGTTTGGGCTACATCAGACCCTGTGTTTAAGGGGGGGGGGAGAAGGAGAGGGGGAGGATGGGAGGAAAAGGAAGGAAGGAAGGAGGGAAGGAAGGAAAGAGGAGAGAAAGCAATTAAACAAAAAACAAGTATCAGAAGTAGCTCCTGCATTCCACTCTGAAGTCGACTCCAGATAACCAGGTGTGCCCAGGTGACTGAGGAAATGGAAGCCCCCAGCACACAGTGCTGGGCTTGCATATGCCCAGAGTGGGGAAAAGGCTGTTTGAAAGCCAGACTGAATTCTCTGCTTTCCTTTTGCACCAAGATGCCCGTACACCTGGACATGCACCTGCCGTCCCTGGACCACCGCAGCCAACAGCCTGAGTTAGAAACGGGCAGCCTGGACAATATTAAAGATGTGCAGGATCACAGGAAAGAGAAGGGGACCCCCACACAGTCACTCCACATATGCCCTACTGCACCATGGCGTATTTTGACCTGAGTGGATGGACCTCTTCCTCCAGACTCCTTCCTGGGGAAAGAAGGGGAGGCTCAGGCCTGAGGTATCAGCTGCCTGCAGAGGGAACAGACCAGACCAAACCCAAACAGCAAGCTAGCCTGTGGTCCAGGTCCCTAGCATGGTCTGTCCTTGCCTTGGGGCTGAAGACAAGAGTTAAGCCTACTCCCTCACCCCAAAACACAGTATCCACAAACCAGGTAAACCCCATAAATGCACCCCCAGCTAAAGGGCCAGCACTCACAGAGCACAGTGACTTTGAAAGACAGACACAGTCATCAGAGACAGCACAGGAATCAGCTGTGTGGGGACAGAAGTCTCCAAATAAGCACTGGGAAATTGGGAAGGGAAGTCATGGGGGCAGCGGGAATCTTAGCAACACAAAACAAGACTGAAAATGCTAAAAAAACAAACAACTAAACTAACCAAGCCCTGGAAGGAACAGTCTGCACAGGCGACTCACTGAAATAAAAAACGTAAGAGATGACAAATTCAAAGAGGTCCAGGCAGGAGCCAGGGTATCTCCGGGGGACACGACTGACTTCTGGGAGGAAGTGGAGCAAAATGGGAACCAGTGAGATGGCTCAGGTGAAAGCCAGCTTGATTCGTGTGAGCAGCTCAGCAACGTAACTGTAAGAGAACCATTAAACCTCTGGGAAAATCATAAAAGCATATCATTGTGTCTTCATAAGGGAAAAACAAATAGTCAATTGGACTTCGTTAAAATTTTTAATTGTCCTTTCTTTAAAAGATATTTTAGCGGGGCGGTGGTGGCACACACCTTTAATCCCAGCACTCAGAAGGAAGAGGCTGGTGGATCTCTGGGAGTTCGAGGCTAGCCTGGTCTACCCAGTGAGTTCCAAGACAGCCAGGACTGTTTCACAGAGAAACCTTGTCTCAAAAAACAAAAAAGCAAAACAAAAAAAAGTAAAAGAAAGAAAGATATTTTGGAGGGCAGGTAAGATGGTGCAGCAGCAGGTAACACTCCCCACTCCCCACCAAGCCTGGTGTTTGATCATGGGGACCCCACATGATGGAAGCACAGGCCCAACTCCCCAAAGTTGTTCTCTGATCTCCACGCAGGTGCTACGGCTCATGTGCGCGTGCACACATACTAAATGAAAAGTAATTTAAAGGGGGGAGGGCCTTGGACTTCCCACAGGGCAGGGTACCTTGCCCTCTCTTAAGGCTGGAGGGGGAGAGAGGAGGGTCAGTGGGGGAGTGGGAGGGGAATGGGAGAAGGGGAGGAAGTGTAAATTTTTGAATGGAAAAATAAAAAAAAAGTAATTTAAAGCTTTCTAAAGATACTTAAGAAAGCAATAGATAAAATGCATAATGGGATTAAATGTTGACATCAGCTATGTCTGAAGGGGACTGCTAACTAGTCAAAAAAACACTCTCCGAGGCTGATAATAAAATGCACAACTCCTCAGGAAGGCGGGCACTCCAAGAAGAAAGTACAGGAACCAGGAAGATCGGGAGGACCTTGACAGCACTAGCACCAGGCTGAGGGAAGGAGATCCACTCACAGCAATGGGAAGGCTTAAGACCAAATCAGAAAGACCAGGAGAGCAGAGAGCACAGGCCTGTGGTCTCAGCACTCAGAAGTGGAGGTCAGAGAATCAGGAGTTCAAGACCAGCCTCAGCTACATGTAGTTTGAGGCTAGCCTTCTCTACAGGAGACTGTCTCCGTCAATCAGTAAGTTAATAAGGCTGGGTGTGGTCCCAGCACCCAGGAGACCGAGGCAGGATGATCTCTTGTGAGTTTGAGGCCAGCCTGGTCTTCCTGGACTTCATACTGAGTTCTAGGCCAAGCAGGGCTACATAGTAAGACCCTTGCCTTAAAATAAATAAATACTTTAAAATAAAACAGAATAGACTAGAGGCAGAGGCAGGAGGATCTCTGTGAGTTCGAGACCAGCCTGGTCTACAAGAGCTAGTTCCAAGACTGGCTCCAAAGCTGCAGAGAAACACTGTCTTGAAAAACCAAAAAAAAAACAAAAACAACAACAACAAAAAAAACCAGAATAGACTAGAAAAACCAATCATTAACAAGAACATAGGAAAACTTAGAATTATTACATCTTAGTCACAAGAGCATAAATAGCCCTGTAACTTTTTCTAGACGTGGTCTCCCTGTGTAGTCCTGGCTGGTCTGAAAGTCTCTATGTAGACTAGGTGGTCCTTAAACTTGTAGAGATATTCCTGCTTGTCTCCTGACTGCTGGGATTCCACATGTCTACCACCACAGCTAGCACCATGATGCATGTGTGTGCGTGCACACATGCACACACCATGAGCTCTCTGCATGCTCATGTGTATGAGTGCACGCATGCACAGAACACGTGTGATAGCTTCATGTGTTGGTCCTCACCCTCCACCTTGTTCGGGACAGTGTACATTACCACTGTGCATACCAAGCTAGCTGGGGGTGTGAGCTTTTAAGGACTCTTGTGCTCCATCTCTTTTTTTTTCAGGATATTTATTTATTTATTCATTATGTATACAATATTCTGTCTGTGTGTATGCCTGCAGGCCAGAAGAAGGCACCAGACCTCATTACAGATGGTTGTGAGCCACCATGTGGTTGCTGGGAATTGAACACAGGACCTTTGGAAGAGCAGGCAATGCTCTTAACCGCTGAGCCATCTCTCCAGCCCAGTGCTCCGTCCTCTTATCTCCCTGTAGGAGTGCTGGAGTTACAGATAAACGCTACTGCATATGTGTATCATATGGTCAGCAAATCCACCCTAAGTACTAGCTCAAAGAAATTAAAGTCTATCTGCATGAAGATTCCTACAAGAGCATTGATCGGAGGCTGGTTTGTAACAGCCCAAACTGGAAGGCTGAAGCATCTGATAGCAGAGGAATGATTCAACAAGGACGGATTATTGACATATGGACCAACCTCACGACAGAGGAGGGGGTTTCTGACCCAACAGGTGAGAATGCATCTTATAAATACAAGAGTGGCAGAGTTCACGCTTAGCATATGCAAGGCAGAGAGAGAGAGAGAGAGACCTATCATAGTCAAGAGAACTATGAGAAAATGCTAGACCTGGACGCAAATAAACGTTAAAATGTAAATTAAATGCATAAATTCCTAAAACTAGAACTTACCAAAGCTGAGATAAGCAGCCATGGAGAACCTAAATAAAGAAACTGAGACCACAGTGAAACATCTTTCCCAAGGAAAATGGGCAAAGATGACCTCACCAGTAAATGCTACCAAATTTCAAGAAACAAATGTTCTTGATTTTACTTCAACTTTTGCAGAAGGAGAGTAAAAAACCACCATCTAGTATGATGCCCATGGTCACCACAACCCTCAAAGCCAGAGGGATGGACGATTCTAGACAATATGTCACCGGCTCAAGCCGAATACACACTCAGCAAACCAGCCAGGTCCTCAGCCAGGTCAAGCCTGAGAGGCTTCATGGGAAAGTCTTTTATATGGTGAGTGGCATTAACAGATTAAACAAGAAAAGCCATATAATCATCTCAAAATAATTGTAAAAGCATTTAATGCACCCTAAACACAAATTAAGATTCTTTTAAAAGCTCCCAGTAGGGCTGGGGGTGCAGCTCAGTTGCTAGAGTGCTTACGCAGCGCGAGAGCTCCAGGGTCCATCCCAGCTCATCAGCCAGGGTGGGAGGTCACCTGTGGTCCCAGCAGAGGGACTTGGGACCAGAGTACAGGAAGATCAGAATCTTTTGGCTGTCCTGGAACTCACTCTGTAGACCAGGCTGATCTCAGACTCACAAAGGTCCACCTGCCTCTGCCTCCAGACTGCTGGGATTAAAGGCATGTGCCACTACCACCTGGCTTAGAATATCAGAATCTTAAGATCTTGCATAAGGAGTTCAAGACACTTAGTACAACCACTGTGTGTGTGTGTGTGTGTGTGTGTGTGTGTGTGTGTGTGTGTAGAGGCGGGGCAGAGGACAAGTCTTAGGAGTTGGTTCTCTCTTTCCACCATGTGGGTCCCAAGAATTGAACATATGTCTTCAGGCTTGGTGGCAAATGCCTTTACCTACTGAGTCTTCTCATGCCTCAACCTTTCTCTTTTGAGACAGGTCTATCAACCTGGGATGACTGATTAGGCTGGCCAGCAAGCCCCAGGATCAACCTGTCCCTAACTTCTCAACACTGGGACCACAAGACCGCAAGTCTCTATCACCAAGCCCTACTTTCTACACAGGCTTCGAGAACTGAACTCAGGTCCTTATACTTGCATGGCTGGCAAGTACTTTACTGCCTGAGCCATCTCCCCAGTCCTGTGTTCATCAATATTTCTGAGTGCTCTTTTTCCACATCAGCAAAAGGCTGAGAACCAAAGCCAACAAACACACATAGAGGCTGGGAGTATAGCTCAGGGGCAGAGTGTTTGCAAGCTTGAGATTTTGGATTCCATTCTTAGATATATAAATATATCTATTTATATTGTGGAATAGTCATCCACAGGAGGTATTATACAGCGGGGAAGAAGCGAGTCACAGAATACATGCAAAAATATGGCTGAGCCTCAGTGATAGAAGACTGACAGTGAGAATTTCTATACAGCGTGAAGTGAAGGCCTTTCATAAAGTTAAATATGTATTTTGCATATACATACTACATAAACATATGGTTGTAAATACTAATCCCAAAGGCAAAGGGGAGCATGGGAGAAAGCTCACCCAGAAAGGCGCCCGCTGCACAGCATGAGGACGTGAGCTCAGATCCCCAGAATCTTCTCTAGAACGAACCAACTAACAAGACAGGGAGTTGTGGTGTGTGCCTGCAACCCCAGCGGAGAGGGTACAGAGACAGAAACACTCCTGCAGCTCACTGGTCAGCCAGTCTATGAGCTGTAGGTCCAGTGAGAGACCTCTTGCAAAGAGTAAAGGTGGAGAGCAATTGATGAAGACACCCGAGACTAACCTGACCACAACATGAGTGTACACACATGTGCACATACCCACATGCATGAATACACTCACACTAACTAGTATACACACACCACACATACGTATAAAAATGGGTGAGGGGCGACAAGCAATATACATGTTGTCTATCTACATATGTACAATATTAATACTAATAAATAATAATAGGCTGGGCATGGTGGTACATGCTTTTAATCCTAGCACGTGAAGGCAGTCAGACTCTGTGTAAATAAATAAATAAGTACAAATGGTGAAAGAACAAGAGAGCTGGATGTCGTGGTACACACTTGCAATCCCAGCGCTGGAGAGGTGAAGGCAGAAAGGTCAGGAGTTCAAGGTCATCCTTGGCTGCACAGTGAGTTGGAGGCCAGCCTGGGCTGTATGAAACACTTAAGAACTGGAGCTAGCTCAGTAGTCCACAGTTAGATTGATTCAAACTTGAGAGAGAGAGAGAGAATTGAAGTTTTACAGAGAATTTGGGCTTTTATTAAAGAGATTGGATGTTTTTAAAGACACAACTGTTAAGGCTGTGAATTTGGAAGGCTGTGGGACTATTTAAGTCTGTAAAATGTTTTATATTGTGATGTTTTTACTAATGTGTGGCTTTTGGTATGAACAAGAAAGAAAGGGGTGTGGCTTAACAATGGTGTGTTTTTGCGTGTCAAGTAGACAAGAGGTCAGCTGTCCTGGCTAGTTTTATGTCAACTTGACACAAGCTAAAGTCATCAGAGAGGAGGGAGCCCCAACTGAAAAAACAAACAAACAAAAAAAGGCCTCCATAAGATCAGTCTGTAGAGCATTTTCTTAATTAGTGATTGATTGGGGCAGGTCCAGCCCATTATGGGTGGTACCATCCCTAGGCTGGTGGTGCTGGGTTCTATAAGAAAGCAGGTTGAGCAAGCCACAAGGAGCAAGCCAATAAGCAGCACTCTCATGGACTCTGTTTCAGCTCCTGCCTCCAGGTTCCTGCTTTGTTTGACTTTCTGTCGTGACTTCCTTTGATGATGAACAGTGATATGGGAGTGTAAACCAAATAAACCTTTTCCTCCCGGGGCTGCTTTGGTCAGTGAGTGTTTCATCATAGCAGTAGAAACCCTGACTAAGACATGGGGTCTCTGAATTTATCAACATAAACAACTAAACAAACCCCAGTTTCAGAGCAATGGGAAGGCTGCTTGGAGACAGGTTGGCCATTAAACCACGGATAGATCCCCCACTCCATAAAAACAAAACAAAACAAAGCCTGGTGGTGGTGGCGCACACCTCTAATCCCAGAACTCGGGAGGTAGAGGCAGGCGGATCTCTGTGAGTTCGAGGCCAGTCTGGTCTACAAGAACTAGTTCCAGGACAGGCTGGCGACTCTCAGCAAGCATCCATGCCATGCCAGGCAGGCAGACATAAGAAGGACCTGCTACTCACCCTGGCTCAGAGAGGCCCAAGCAATCTTAGGAATTAAAAACCATGTTATTCTCAGTTTCTGAGGCTCTGTAGACCCACCATTCTGAACCCAGGTCAGGCCGAGAAAAGCTTCGTCCTCCACCTGTCAAACAAGGCAAAGACAGGACTTCCTGTAAATGATTAGTAAGCAGCCAGTTAGACCCAGAGAAGTGGTGTGGAAAGAGTAGGAGGAAGCCTAGTTTAGTCCCACCCCTCCACCTTGGGAGGCCCCTTTCTGTCCCTGGGCTTTGCAGTTGGGTCTGTACCTGAAGGGGGCAGCAGCAGCGAGGCACCAAAGCCATTCCGTTGTGAAGGGGCCGCCAAAAACAGGCCACTCAGCTCTGCATTCTCCTGCCATCCATGGGGTCAAAGGCCACATGCCCCAGGTCCTACCCATCTTTCTGACATCACCCCAAGCTCCATCCCTCTGACCTACACCAATTTCTCTTCCCCTACTTTTTTTCCTACCTTTCTTTTGGTTTGTTTTATTTCTGAGATGTTTTTGAGACAGGGTCTCAAGTAACCCAGATTAGCCTGGAACTCACTGGGTAGCTGAGGATGACCTTGAACTTCTGACCTTCTGGCTTTCACACACCCCCCCAAAGCCGGGATTATAGGCACATATCACCACTATGCCCGGTTTATTCTCTTCTTACTGTTTAGGGTCTGCCCTTGACCTCCTAGAACACTCTTTGTACGGGTCTTTGTGTGACCCCTTTCTCTTACCATCACCTCCAGAGACCCCAGCCCTGGAATCCCTTGACCCTTCGTTAGGCCATTTCTAGTCATCGTCGTTCATACTGGAGGTAAACTTTGTTAACTTCTGCTGACTTTTCCCAGGTGATCGAGCTTGGGCAGGGTCAGGTGTATAGGATGAAAGCCACCTTCCCTGGTAGCCCTTCCTGTTCATTCTGCCACCGGTTAGTAAGGCACTAATTTTGTGTAGGCTATTGAAGCTGATCAGCTCCCCTCCCCAAGGAGGGGACGGCTACGTTGGCTGGGAACTGATGTACCAAGGACTTGCAGGAAGCGGACCAAAGGCACACCTGTTGAAAGGCTGAGGATGTGACTCAGCAGACAGAACTCACCTAGAGTGCACGAGGCCTACATGCCACCTGCAGCCCCGCATAAACCAGGTGTGGTGGTGCACACCTCAGGAGAATCGGGAGTTTAAGGTCACAGTCAGCTACATCAGGAGTTTGAGGCCAGTCTATGTTACAGATCCTGCCTCAAAAAATAAAACCAGGGACTGGAGAGATGGCTCATTGGTTAAGAGCACTAGCTGTTCTTCCAGAGGATCCAGGTTCAATTCCCAGCACCCACATAATGGCTCACAACCCATCTCCAGTTCCAGGGGAATCCAGCACCCTCTTCTGGCCTCTGTGGGTGCCAGTCATACAAGTGGTACACAGACACACATGCAGGCAAGACACCACACATATAAAACAATACAATCAAATTTAAAAATAAATAAGTAGGGGCTGGAGAGAAGGCTCAGTGGTTAAGAGCATTGACTGCTCTTCCAGAGGACCTGGGTTCAATTCCCAGCACCCACATGGCAGCTCACAACTGTCTGTAACTCCAGTTCCAGGGGACTAGAATGAGACATAGTTCTAGTATGCCTCATACAGACATGCATGCAGGCAAAACACCAAGGCACATAAAGTACAAATAAATTTTAAAAAATAAATAAGTAAAATAATATGTAGAAATAAGTATTTGTTGAATAGCTAAATGGAGGTCTTCTTGCATCCTTCTATCTCTTCCTTTTCCTGGCTCTTTTCTCTCTTCTCTGCATTCACAGGTACCAGAATACTGGCATCCATTGAGGAGCCATTGAAATGCCACCCCAGCAGGGATTTCTTGGGACAAGGGTGCCTTGCTTCCTCTACCTGGAACCATTCCAGGCAGAGAGGGGCAAAGCCCCACCTAGCAGGGCTGCCTTTATCCTTGGTGGCATCTGGTCCTAGGCTGCTACAGCTGTTGGGATGGGCATTCTCCCTGGAGTCTACCCTGGGCAGCTGGAATGTGCCACAGGACACGGAAGCTGGCAGAGGTCTGCACTGTGAGCCCTGCCTGGCCAAAAGCCATAGGGAAGCACTTGGTTATTCAGCCCGGGTAGCTGCCCAGGGGGAAGGGTGCACTTCCCCCACCACAAGGAAGCAGGACAACCAGACCTGGCACAGCCTGGGAGCCCATGGCGGAGAAGGAAATTGGAGAGCAAAACTCTTGCATAAGTCACTGCAGGGAGATTCCCGAGGCCCAGGAAGACTCTGGAAGCAAGGGATTGAAATTCTGCAGAATTAGGCCCAAGGCCAGAGCCCCGGCTGGCGCCTGGGCCAGTTCCACCTCCAGGACTCCTGAGCTAGCAGTGGCCTCCCCTTGACCTGGAGACACCAGGAATCAGGGACAACAGATAAAACTCTTTAGCTCTGGGGCAGGGGGCAGCTCAGTGACTCCCTGGGGTGTTCTGTCATCTAATCATGCTGCTTGCTCAACTCCTGTCCCCCCTAAGTCTGGCTCCAGAAGCAATAGGTTCAAGCTGTTAGGCATATCCAGCCCACAGAGATTTCTCCAGCAACTGGGTGGGCCCAGTCCAGAACCTAGAGCCAAGCTGCTGGCGTTCAATGTTGGATTAACCTTTGACGAACTATGTGACCTGGAACATTTCCCTTCCCTTCCTCTGTGCACCTTCACCTTGGAGGAAAAGGACTCCAAAACCTACTTCTTGGAGACATTCGGAGCGAATGAGACAGGAGGGGTAATAAGTCCTCCTCGCAGCCTGTGCTGTGTGGAGCTTTAGTAAATGACAGCTCTCCGTAGTCACATTAATAAGCAGATTAAGGAGAGCCAGGATGGGAACTCGGCACCAACTATTTCCGAGGGAGACAGAGCTTCACTCCCCAAAGTCAAGCCCAGACTGGTACAAACCAACCCAGAAACCAGAGAACAAAGAGTCCAGGATCTGGGTTTGAATCTTAGCACCACCACTAGCCAGTTCTGTAGCCCTGGGCACTTCAGGGTTCCTGTTTCTGTGTGACACACATTGCGTGGCTCCCCACCCACCTTGAAACTGTGAGACCTTCCTTCCCCAGTTTAGAGACGTACATGGCAGTCTGCACACTCTCCACTCTGGGTGGTGCCAGGGAATCCAGGAGCTGACATATTGGGTCTGCCCCAGCTGGGGTGGTGACAGGTCAGTCACCATCCCTAACAATCTCTCTGGACCCAACCTCCAGGAAAATAAGTGAAGGCCTCAAGGAAGTGAGGCTACTGTTTCTTCCCCACGTGTTACACAGAGCCCTGACTGAGCTCTTACACGGACCTGCCCGCCTGGGGCCAGCCCAATGAGGTGCCAGGAAGCCAGCAGGAAACATCCAGACAGATGCCACAGTCTAACAGCTGGAGTGCACACTCAGACCGACCAGTCACTCACCATGTATTGGTCAAGTCCCCACGTGTGAGCAGAAACAGTGAGCAGCAGGCACCCCACCCCCCCCCCCAGGAGAGGAAAAGTATCACACCTACCACAGGTGGAGCGGGTTGGGACCTCTGTCTTTTCTCTGCTGAAAGCACTCCTGGTTTGCAGGTGGGTCTCCTTCTAGCCGCTTCTACCTAGGGCACCGCTGCCGCCTACTCCGACGATGGCGGTCACGAGACCCACCATGTGCTCCGCACTGGGCTGGGCGGGTGTTTTCTTGGAGCGGTTTCATGGTCTGGGCAGCAGAAGTACTTCCCTCACCCCTCCAAGCTCTTATATTTGAACTCTTGAATCTGGGGCAGGGTTCTACGTTAGGGGAGATGTAGGGGGTGGGGCGCTCCTATTTTACACTCCTTGGAGTACCCTGCATGCAGTCTTGGGGACAGTCAAACCTTTGAACTGGACAGCAACCGTCTGACCTGGAGAAGATGTGCTCAATTTCTCTGAGCCTTGGTTACAAGAAGTAAATGAATAAATGCCTGTGATGGGCTCAGAACAAAGCTGGGCTCGGGTTACCCCATATTCTAAGCAAACATGCACGGGTGTATAAATCAGTATGCAGACTTCTGGTGGAGTTAGTTACTCAGTATATGGAAACTGAGACCCAGGAGTCACACATGATCACTTAAAAAAAAAAACCACAATCTCTGTAGGATTTTATTCTTCAAATATTTATTCATCTAACATGCTTGTATGAAGTGCCTGCCATGCACTAGGGAGCGGGGACAGGTGGATTTGGGAAATGATCCCTGGGACGACTTGTGTTTATTTTCGGTTTGTCAAACCAGGATATTGCTTTGTCTCCCAGGCTTGCCTGAACTCTCTAGCCTCCTGCCTCTACACCCCAAGGGACAGACCAGGGCTGTGGAGAGTCAGTGTCATGGATGGAGCAAGGAAGACCACACGGGTGAGGGAAGGTTGGCCAGGGTGAGGCCAGGGGAGGCTCAGGTGGTAAATGTAAGCCCTCACACGTTGCTAGGCCACAGAGCTGGTGGGCTGTGGGAAGTCTGGCAGGGGTGCTGCCTGCGAGTGCTGAGCCCTGAGTCCCCTATTGGGCCCTGAACCATATCCGGGGTTTCTGTGGCACCACCTGGAGCTCACCCTCTAGGCCAGGCACCTATGTGAGATCAGACCTCATGGACCAGGCTTGAGATCTCTGACCAACATCTAGAAGGCAGCCTGATATTAAAGGGACCACAGGCCAGGAGAGTGCCCTGCACGGCGGCTGGGCAGGGAAGGGCGGAGCTAAAAAAAAGCTGGGGACACACTCAGGGAAGGTCTTTTTGCTTGAGCTCCTGACTTAAATTTGAGGGTGACTTTTGCCCTCAATCTGACTTTGAGCAAGTTGCCTTGCCTCTCTGAGCCTTAGTTCCCCCTCTTGCTAAATGAAGACGGTACTTTCAGCTATGACTAACCTTTTGACACTGTGACAAGATGTCATCTATAAAATTCACACTCAAGAGCCACATAACAGTTACTCCCTCCCACTCCCCAAGGCAGGCTTTCTCTGTGTTACAACTCTGGCTGTCCTGGAACTCGCTTTGTACACCAGTCTCTCTTAGAACTCACAGAGATCCACCTGCCTCTGCCTCCTGAGCGCTGGGATTAAAGGCGTGTGCCACCACTGCCCAGCTTTTTTTTTTTATCACAAAAAAATCCCTAATTTGAGCCACATTTTTAGCCGTCTTAAGCCACGTGCCACAAACAGACTGGACATGCCTGTCCAGATCTTCAGATTTCATGAAGAAGAAATGGCTTTAGTGCCCAGTATGGTGGCACACCTTTAATGTCAACACTCGGGAGGCAGAGGCAGGTGGATCTCTGTGAGTTCAAGGCCAGTCTGGTCTACACAGAGTTCCAGGTCAGCCAGAGCTACATAGTGAGACCCTGTTTCAAAAACAAGGGGGCTGGAGAGATGGCTCAGTGGTTAAGAGCATTGCCTGCTCTTCCAAAGGTCCTAAGTTCAATTCCCAGCAACCACATGGTGGCTCACAACCATCTATAATGAGGTCTGGTGCCCTCTTCTGGACTGCAGACATACACACAGACAGAATCTTGTATACATAACAAATAAATAAAAAACACTGAAAGATTAAAAAAAAACCAAAAAAACAAAAAGGGAAGAAATGACTTTAAAACATGAATTACAGCAAGAGCCTAGAAACTGAGGCTGAGGGAGTTAAAGTGACAAACCCATTGCATGGAGTGGATTGAAATAAACCTGGGATGGGTCCACACAGGCAACAGGGCAGGGCACGCCCTGTGTGATCCTTGCCCTACCCTTCTCCCTCCCTGAGCCTCAGTTTCCCATTTGCAAAGGTCGGTCCCCCCTTTAGAGTTCAGGGAAGGGGCAGGACTGAGCAGTGGCTTCGTGAAGGATTAGGCCTTGGGTTCCAAGGTAGAACACTCTCCACTCTGACTTGTAAAGAAATGTCACTTCCTAAGTGAGACCCTGGTGACCCAGGAAATACTAACGTGAAACCTGGCTGACCCAGGGTTGACTGAGAAGCAAGCAGGAGACTCAAACAACATACTTCCCTTGAGTCAAGTTTTGGGTAGAACACTGGGCCGTTCTAGTAATTAACGGCATGGATGCATATAAATAAGGCTAGCAGAGGGGTGTGGATAAGACATTCAGAGGGCCTTCCTTTCTGTAACTATTATTGTTACCACTGTTGCGGTTATTGGGCAAGGCAGCGGTGGGAGCCTTCGGCTCTTTCCAGGAAAGCCTGAAACAGCAGCCCCTTCCTTGCCCCTCTTACTTAAGTCAGGGCAACAGCCAGATCCACAAACCAGAATTCCTCTTGAGGCTAAATGTGGGGTCTCGCTGTGGCCCCATAAAAGGTCTTACACCACACCAGAAGCCGGTTCTGGCACAGGCGATGTGCCCTTGGACTGAGGAAAACCATGCCACTGAACCGAGTGCCACCTGGACCAATTTGTTTCCCACCCCGGTCCACGGCATTACTAAATTTAGTCTGCTTCTGGGTTGTCCCTTCTTCCTGTGTGCCAGTTCTCATTAGTGACTCGCCGTAGTCTGGAGTACCATACCGTAGTGGAAGGAACTTCAGCAGGAGAGAGAGCAACAGTGGATTAATGATGTCTGACACAGGTGCAGGGCAGGGAAGTGGATGTATGGGGTCAGTTTTGTGTCACCAAGGAACTAGGAAAGTCCTAAGGCCCTGTTTCATTTGCATGAAGGAGGGGCTTCAGGAAAGACACTTGATGGTGCAGACAGGAAGACAAAAACAAGGCTACTCAGCTGGAATTCAAATCCCTGCCCTCTGGGTGCTGGGGAGGACACCTGCTAAGACTGCACTGGCGTGCTGGACGAGGAAGGGGCGTGGCCAGGCGGAGATTCATTTGTCTGGGAGAGCAGATGCTGAGGCAGAACTAGAAGTCCCGGTGGTGCTAAATCCCCTCCCTTTGGGGACCCCAACCCTGTGCTGCAAATCCCAGAGACAGACGGTTCAACCGAAAATAGTGTGTACGGGAGAAGTCTCGTGGGGATCTGCATCCAAACATAAAAGCTCTTCTGACCAAGCCTGAGACCTAACCCGCCTAACCCCAGGTGGCACGGATACTTTGTAACTGTGTGGCTTTCAGAAAGTTACTTACCATCTCTGAGCTTTGTACTTTGTAAGAAGGACAAAATAGCAAGTTAAAGACAATAAAGACATTCAACATAATTAGCCCAGCTTCGGACCCAGAATAAGCCCTATTAGGTAAAAGGATGGACCAAATCGAAAAATCTATAAAAGATGAGTACTGAAAGATAAGGGTTTGAACAAGATGCAAAGATGAACGCTTGATAGCCACGATCACCAGAAACTGAATTACTAAACTTTATTATTTCAACATAAATAAGGAACTGGCCCTTCCAGGAAGTTGGCTTATGCCACCTGTGGCTCAGTGAAGAAGCATCTCAGACTGCAACAAGGAGAGATCTCTACTTCCAACTTCCCAGCAAGGGCTGTCAAAGGACCAAATGAATGTCATGAATATTACAGATAACAGACTAAGGGAAGGAAAGGGTTCGTGTGTTACTGGGAACTGAACCCCAGGGACTCACGTATGCTAAGTAAACCCTCTATTCTCTGTCGTGGTACTAAGTTTCAACACTTTGAGACACATACTCACCTATTACCCAGGCAGGCTTTGAACTTATTGTCCTCCTGCCTCAGCTCCTAGGTAACTGGGATTATAGGCCTGTTTTTTTTTTTTTTTACAGATTCATGTAATCCAGGTTGGCCTCAAACTTAATATACAGCTAAGGATGGCCCCCAGAACTTCTGAGTGCTGGGCTTGCCGTGCCGCCGTGCCCAGTTTACTTAGCATTGGTGGTGGCCTTCGTGAATCACAGACAAGCATTCTACCAACTGAGAGACACCCACCAGCCCGGTGGAGATGACAGTCACAGCAATGCAGCAATGGGCATGGGACCAGGACAATCCTTACTTAGCAGCAACTAGGGGAGTCAGTCCTATGCAGAGGTCAGGTAAGTCACTTGGGGGGCTGGAGGGGTGAGGGGGTGGAGATGGGCTAGGCCAGTGCAGCTGGTTGGACTGGGAGTTTCCAGGGAAGTTCTGGGGTCCTATATTCTCTCCTGCAAAAAAAGGAAAATAAAATAAACCCATTGGGTAGATCTTTGTAAAGATCACACTTAGGGTTTTCCAAATAAAAGCAATTCACTCTGGCTCTTGAAAACTTCTGAAGGTCTGTGGAAATGCTGGCAGAGTTCTGCCCAGCACCTATTGACCACCAGATGAAGGACAGAACTTCAACCCAGACATCCCAGAGGATGAGAACAAGGCTCAGACATAAGCTCAGGTGAGCTTGATGTAATTACAGTATTTGGCAGGCTGAGGCAGGGGGACTGCCAAAAGTTTGAGGCCAGCCTAAGCTATATGGTGAAACTGTGTCAAACAAAACAAAACAAAACAAAACAAAAAAAGAAAAGAAAAGAAAACAAGTACCAGTAGATCCATCCAGAGGGAAATTTCGTCCGATGGATGGAGATAGAGGCAGAAACCCACATCCACATCAGAGCAATGGACTGAGCTCCCAAGGTACAATTGAAGAGCAGAAGGAGGGAGAAGATGAACAAGGAAGTCAGGACTGCAAGAGGTTGGTCCACCCACTGAGACAGTGTGCCTGATCTAATGGGAGCTCACCAAATCCAGCTGGACCGGGACTGAAGGAGCATGTGTTCAAACTGGACTCTCTGAATGTGGCTGCCAATGGGGGCGGACTGAGAAGCCATCGATAATGGCAATGGGACCTGTCTCTTCTGCATGTATTGGCTTTTTGGGACCCTAGTCTATTTGGATGCACATCTTCCTAGGCTGGGATGGAGAGGGGAGGGCCTTGGACTTCCCACAGGGCAGGGTACCCTGCCCTCTCTTAAGGACAAGGAGGGGGAGGAAGGAGAGTTAGTGGGGGAGTGGGAGGGGAATGGGAGAAGGGGAGGAAGTGTAAATTTTTGAGTGGAAAAATAAAAAAAAATTAAAAAGGGTCTCTCTGGTCTAACTACACAGACACCACCTTCCAGACCCTTCCACAGGTCTACAAATTCTGAGTCCCTTAAGCAGCAAGAGGGCAGAATGGGGCATGTGTATGCGGGTGCCGAGAGCCCGGGGTGATTGAAGCATGGTTACAGAAGTGTCAAGTGCAAGGGGCAGAGGACCTGAGTCACTCTCAGGAATTGAGTCTCCCTGCTGCCGTTCATTTTGTGGCCCTCAAACAGCTCATCCCTGTGGATCTAGACTCTCATGCCTGGCTACACTCCATGTTTATCCACTGGGCCCCACAGCCTCTCATGGTGCCCTCCTGCTCACTCAGTGATTCTGAGACTCCGACCGACCGAGGTCACTTTGGGACGCACCTGTCATCAAAGACTTTTTGGTGACAGCAAAGGGATGAAGAAGAGAGCTGTGGTTAAGATTACAGGTCCTGTGTGTGACATGGGTATAAGATGAGGTGAGGTGACATATATCACGGGCATCCCTTCTCCCTAGGCTGTTCATGTTCAAGAGTAGCTATGTCTTGGGAAGTCCCCCGTTAGCTACATGTTGGCAGGCAGGCAATGATGTCCCATACCCCCAAACTTCTGGAGCCCCTAGATTCCACTGAAGCAGGAAGAGGTCCAGTATCTTTCAGAGTTGCATCTAGGCCACAGAAGCAGATCAACTGCCTCTGTATCCTTGGTCCCACCCAGTCCCCTGCAGGCCGCCCCAACCACCCATAGTCATTCAAATATGACCTGAGTCTCTCTGTTTTAAGGCCTGTCTAGCTCTGCCCCTAAACCACAAACTCAGAGGTGGTGGCACTGTTGGTGAGGGGAGTGGGCTATGCGAGGGACTGGGGCACCTCAGGAACTGCAGTTAAATGGATGGAGAAGCTGCCACTCAGCCGTTGTGGCCAGGCAGGGGCGTGGCCCCGTAGAGCCACATCTTCTGATCTTTCAAGAGAAGTCAGAAACCAGTGTTTTTATGTAAAATGAAACCATCCTGAGTTTAACAACACCAGCAACTAAATTGAAGCTTTGAACTCACTGTAAGGAGCCAAGTGTCCCGCCCCCAGTGCCCCCAACCCTCCAGGCATTGGGCCCTCCCTCCACATACAGTAGGCCAGATGTGAGGTCCCCATTCCAAGTTTAAGGAAATCCCATCCTCCTTCCTCTTGGGACATCTTGGTTTACAGAGGGGGAAACTGAGGCTAGAGACAAGATGACTTGCCCAACATCACACCTCTCTCTGGAGCTCAAGATCTCTCCCAACATCTGCACTATTGTCACCATCCTTTGAGCGATTGCAGCTTTTCAAAGAAAGGGAAATTGGAGCTGAGAATATGTCTAGCATGCACGAAATCTTGGGTTCCAGTCCTAGGCCTGGAGGAACTCAACTGTAATCCCAGAACACAAGGTGGAGGTTTGTTTTGTTTTGTTTATTTATTTATTTTGGTTTTTCGAGACAGGGTTTCTCTGTATTGCTTCGGAGCCTGTCCCGGAACTAGCTAGCTCTTGTAGATCAGGCTGACCTCTAACTCACAGAGATCCACCTGCCTCTGCCTCCTGAGTGCTGAGATTAAAGGCGTGCGCCACCACCACCTGGCCAGAAAAGTTCAAATGCTTTTGATGGAAGCGATCATGGTGGTGGTGGTGGGGTTCTGTGTTCTTGCTACACAGCTAATTTCAAGGCCAGCCTGGGCTACAGGAGACCCTGCTTCAAATAAATAAATGAAAGAAAATTAAGGACATACAGTGAAAGTGACAGCCCAAGTCCAAGAGGGGCGTGTGTGGGGGTCGCCTTCGGAAAATCCAAAGAGCCAGGAGGCTGAGTCTAAGCCACTGGGTACCTCTGGGCAAGCCTCTCTCCCACTCTGGGCCGCAAAGACACGGATGTACACAGCCAGCGTCTGAAGGCCTGGCCGGTCTACAATTCTAGGCATCTCTGAGGTCTCCTCTCCAGCCAGCACTTTGTGGCCTCTGATGACTATAAAGCAATAATAATAATAATAATAATACTGGGAGGGCAAGTCCACGCTAGCCAGGAAAGAACACCACAGTTTTTAGAGAAACCCGACTCTTGGTTACTGGAATTCAAAAGGGACGATGGTAATAACATGGGGGGCAGTTTAACCACCATCCTGCAGTTAAACAAAAACACATCTGCTTTAACTTGATCTCCTCCTCCAACCCCTACCCTCATCCCAAATTTTACCCCTTCATTTGAGAAGTTAAATTAAATGCAAACAATTGATTTCATGCCGCAGCGAGGCTGGGGTTTGAAGCATGGAAAACTTTAAGCATGGGCTTTTTCTGGGAGCTTACAAAATGTGAGGGGGGGATATGAGAAGGCAGATAAATATAGAGAGCACTTTGGAGTGTTCTTTGGACATGGAGCATCAAATAATGATGCTGGGCCAACCATGAGCTGACAATCTGACACTCAGAGAGGGAACGAGACTGGCTTCATGTCACATTTGCTGAGGACTGGAACCATCCCTGACATCTAGGTCATGGTGCCTAGAAAGACCTTGCTCTGTCCCCTTGGGCTATGAAACTGCCTCCCAGAGAACATAAAATTCTCCAGAATAATCCATATAAGTGAAGTCTAAAGTTGATGGACTGCTTATGTCCTTATGGAGTCTCAGTGACTCTGCAAAGTACCTAGAATGACCTCCTCACATCACCGATGAGGCCATGAAGGGTCCAAGAGGGCCACAACAGTACAGATAATCACTTCTCAATCTACTGCCTCCCACTGTATTCTGAAGGTTAGAACAGCTCCAGAAAAAGAAAGGGAGGAAAAAGAGCCAAAATAACAAACATACCACACAGCCCAGCCCTGGTGTGCCAATGACGATGGGGCTGTTGTGCGAGGGAGCTCAGTCAGCATTCCTGTGGCCACGTGGAGAATTCTGAGCACCAGTTCTCAGCCCGGCTGGCTCACACGCCCCACAATACTCTCCTCCAGCTCCAGGGTTTTGTGTTAATAAGTCCAGTCAGATAGACTTCACGCTGAGAGCTTCAAGCTCCACCCCTAAATTCTGTGTCATTGCCGAACCCCATCTCCCCTTCCCCAGAAGCCTGAAGCCCACAAATGGTATGGTAGGGAGCTCACTGGACTTGACATTGTAGGTCCCAGCCTCGGATGCCTAATGGCTTCTGTATGTCTCAGGGCAAGCCACTGGCCCTTCAAGAGGTTCCTTCACATGCACGAAAGGATCACTTAACATCTCCTATCTTTGCAGGATAGAACAGGACGGGGCCTGGTACTAGGCTGTGCAATGAGGTGGAGGTGGATGGCAGGAGATTCCAGGGCTGTGCCCAGCCTGGAGCTCCAGGCTCCCTTCCCAGGCTGTGTCCAGGAGGAAGGAGGTGGCATCTGAGTACAATAATGGCAGCGTGCTCCGTCACGGTCCAGTCCACCGGGGAAGGGGCAGAGCCCGGGGAAGGGGCAAAGGTGGTTGACGGGAACGCAGGGTTCAGAGGCGATGACATAACTATGTACATGGACTCTGATGCAATTTCTGCTGAAACCAGAGCTGAGAACAGCCACTGTTTCCTAAGGCACATGAACCTGCTAAACACCTCGCAAGCTATAGTCACACAGAGTCCGCCCCACCAGTAGGTTCTACGGACCTGTGAACTCCAGCTCCTGAACAGCCTCAAGGAGACTTCCATCTACAATGAGACCAGAGCTGTGCCCCTGATCACACAGCTAGATGGCCCATCTTCATTAGTACCATGTGTTGACTGTTCACGGTGGTGACACACTTTGCTAGTCACATCTTTACCCCTTTCTTTGAGAATTACCTCATTTTGATTCTACCATAGCAGTTTTGACACTGTGTAGCCTTGAAGCCTGTCCTGGAACTCGCTCTTTTTTGACCAGGCTGGCCTCAAACTCACAGAGATCCGCCTGTCTCTGCCTCCTGAGTGCTGGGATTAAAGGCATGCACCACCACCACCCGGTGACACTCAATTTCAAAGCCTGAAAAAAATTTGTTATGCCAATATCCACTTAGAGAGAAGGGATTTTTGTCATTTGCCGCGACATTCTCAGCACCTAGAACAGCACTTAGCAAGAGGCTGGTGTCTAGTAAGTTTGTGTGGATTGAAGGAACCCACTCTTCTGGCCTGTTTGGTCTTTTAATTCAGTGTAGCCTTAAGATATAGATGGGACCATCATGGACACAAATGGGGACCAGACCAGCTCTGTCTCTCTCCACCAGTGGGCCTTTGAGAAGCTGTGTTCTCCCCCAGGGAATTCAAGACCGGTTTTAAAACTGGACAGAGAGGCAGAGAGAGATGGACGGGTTGGGGCAGGAGTTGGTGGGGGAGGACAAAAGGATGGAGGATGCAGGGAGGCAGGTCCAGTCCAGGAAGGGCTGAAGGGGGCTCTCCATCTCTACTGGAGAGCATAGGGACAGGGTCAGCTACCGGATTTAAACCCTGACAGCTCTTGCCTCCATTGTCTACAGCTCGCTGTCCCCGTTTGTAAATGAGATGTCCGCCAGGTGTCAGGGCAGGTTTTAGTGCATAGTAGGCATTCAATAAACAATTGTCATCTTCTCTAATTCTCACCCGGTCTGAGAACCTGGCCCTTCCTGAGTTCTTTTTGGGGCCCAAAAGTTCTTTCAGGCCTCTTTCTACATTTATGTATGTATGTATGTATGTGTATGCACATACGATTTGGGGACACAATCTCCCTAGGTAGCTCAGGCTGGCCACGAACTCACAGGGCTTCTCAGCCTCCAGATTACCAGCATCAGCACTCCAACTCTCCTTTAATCAAGGATTCACAGGCACACCCCAGAGTCCTTTGCAAGGCCCCCTCCCCCAGGCCCATTACTGTTGAAAAGGTTCACCAGGGACAATGCAGGGTGAGGATGAGGTTTTCCTCCGCCTCGGGTCCTGCCGCTGTGACCGTGCCTTTAACCCTTTCTTACCCAGGCAGGACAAGGCAGCAACCCCACTCTCACCTGCACGCAATCCAGAGCCGGTTGCAGGCTCCTTCCGTTTCCTGGGCTCCCCCACTCTCAAACAGACACTAGCACGCGGTCTCCAATCTCTCCCGCCAAGGATCCCAGCATGTGCTTCCCAGATGCTCCCCAACTATTTTAGACATCAGGGGGGACGGAGTGGCTTGGAACCACGAAGGGCGCAGCTGTGGGCTACGTAGCCGCGTGGACACCGGGAGCAGGTGCTTAGCATGAGGACGGGTCCTAGGCAGCGGCTCCGCGGGCGCCCCGTCCATCATCCAGCCAGGCCCCGAAAGATGCGCGCGTGGGCCGGAGAAGAACGAGTGGACGCCTGTCCTTCCACGTGTCCCCACCGTGACTGGGACAGTCACTGCGGGGGCCAGCGGAGCGCGCGTGTGGGAGTCGAGCTAGCCGCGGGCGCAGCATGCTTTCCTTACCTGCAGGCACTCGCGGGGAGGGTCCGTCCCGGCGCGCGAGCGGCGGTCCTTGGGAGTGCGGTGGCGGGAGCGTACGCTGGCGGTCACCTCCCCCGCGGGTTTAAGAAGGCGGCCCGGCCTGAGCGCCCGCCGGCCTCCCCGCCCCCGCCCGCCCCGCCCCCGGCCCGCGCCCCGAGCCCCAGGCCGGTGCCTCCGCGTTGCCAGGGCGCCCCCTGCCGGGAACGTTGCGCTCGACCCGGTCCGAGGGCTACAGCGCCTTGCCTCCCTCTCTCTGCCTGCAGCTGATCCTGGCCTCTGGGGTGCAGCTGGCTACCGTCGTTATCTTTGATTTCTTTGTAGAAGTCTTTGTCCCTCGATGGCTGTCTGTGCCTCCCTGCGCGTCTTCCTAGGAGTCTATAGACCCACTTGACTTTCCTTAAGTCTGTGTGTCTCTTTCCGCCTATACATCCTTATCTGTAACCTTGTGTGCCTCCAATCCCAAACCCACCCCTTTCCCATCCACTTTCTTTCTCGGCCTTAGCTAAGGCAGGAGGAAGCCCAGGGAGACCCCCTCGAGCAGGGTCCTCCCCCTCTATTGTCTTCAGGGAGCCAGGATGCTCTTTCTGTCCCAGCTAGAGGCCCCAGGACCTGCCTGCTGCAGTGGAGCCAGACTGTCCAGGGCCACAAGCCTGCTCTGGTGGCCTCCAGGGACTGGCCAGTGCTCTTTAACAGGCAAAGACACTGGTTTCCCTTACTTCCCGTTGTTGGGGGAGTTAAGAGACCATGTTTGGAAAATGCACAGGAAACAAATTCTAGATCAATGGGAGAGGAAAGGCAGCGGTTGGGTGCTTGCTGGCCTCACCCGTTCCCCTGAGACAGCCGCCTCCCTTCCCCAAGGTCTCTTCTGCGAGAGCCAGGCTGAGTTTGAAGTCTCTGATCCGTTCCTGCTGAGAGCTCCTGGAGGTTCCTTTAATTGGGAGCTCCTTTCCTCCTAAGAGGAAGATCTTCTTATGGATTACTGAGGCTGCCTCTATAATTTGTGCCTCGAACCCCAACAGCCAGAGATTTGAAGGCAGGGATCACAAGTGCCCCCGCGTCCTATCTTCCTCAGCACCTAAGCTGCAGCACTGACCAAGGGGAGCCTGACGTTCCATCGTAGGTGCCTTCCATACGATTTCCCCATGAGCCCGTTGTACAGGAAGGAAATCAAGGCCCAGTGAGAGCATGTGACTCATCGGTAAGTTCAGGGCCAGAACTGGAGCCTGATGCCAAAACCCAAGAATGTCTGAATTTGTTTTTATTTCTTCTTGTAGCTTAATAATTAATGCTGCTTATTTACAGTAGTGCTATGAAATTTCCCTTTAGAAATAAGTTCATGTTTTTAAAAAGTGAGTCCAAGCATTGGATAAATACTCCTTATTTATGTATTTTGCAGCGAGGTCGTGATGGCAAAAGTCGTGGGGGCGATGAGTAAATGACACTTTGGACATTTCACCTCCTTGTCTGTAAGAAGCTGGGAATTAAAGGACAGCAAGGAGCCCAGAGCACAACGCTTGGCAATTGCTCACTAACGCCAAGGAAGAGCTCAAGGTTACAAAAGGCTTCAGATAGTATCAGTGCCAAGGGACATCCCAGGCACAGAAGGTCTTCCTTCCCAACATGGGCAGACCTAAGAAGCTGAACTGGGAGTTAGAGGTGTTCTGACCATCACCATGGCTCCCAGCACCATCTCCTGGCTTCTAATCTCCCAAGGTTGGGAGAATGGACACTTCTGGTTTGGCTCATGACTGGCCTGAGACATTGTATCTTCATGGTTTGCCCCCAAGCGTTCTCCAAAGGATTGGAGTGGCTGCTTGTCCAGCCGTGCCACCTTCCGCCCTCGCACACTTTCCCTGCTGCTGGTCTCCATCCCTCAAGAATTCAGTTGAAGAATATAGTTCCATGGTGTAGCACTTGCCTATGTGCCTGAAGCTCTGGGTCCCAACTTCAGCACAGAACAAAGCAATCAGCTGAGATGGTGTCTCCCAGCACCCCTTGCTTCCCTGCCTCTGGGTACCACTTTTGATGCTGCCTGAAAATGAGGAGGAAGGCAGGCCTTCACATCAGGAGCCCAAGGCTGGCTCTGTCCTGGCTGGCCAGTGGGTTGAGAAGGTATCTCTGTTGGGACCCAGATTCCCTCTAACAGTTTGGTCTGGAAAATGTGTAAATATAGCCCAGATCCCAAGGTACCAGGCCTGGCTTGGCACCCTGCTAGCTGCTTGGCAGCTAGCTCCTTATATAGACCTCTCCCTATCTTTTCACACCTGGTCTCCAAGGTACAATTCCTAGCTGAAAGAAATGGGCAAACTGCACCCTTTGACCTCCAAGCTCCCTTGCCTGGGAGCTATTCATTCACTTTGTCCATGTTAACTTCATGCATGAGCTCCCTGCCTGAAACAAGGCCCAGGTTTCACAGAGTCACCGATGGGGTTGACCCCCCATACCTGTAATCCTAGTACTCAGAAGATAGAGGCAGGATGATCACAAGTCCAAAGCCAAACAGCTACAAAAAGAGACCCTGTCTCAAAAAAAAAAAAAAAATCAAGTAAGGGCCAGGAGTCCAAATGCATAGAGTAGAGACTTCAGTGGACAGGGACAAGGGAAAGGGACTGGAAAAGGCAATGTGGCCTCCAGGGGTAGGAAAGATTGTGAAATCTGGTAGATATTTTAAAGGTGTGATTGTTTTGTTTCAGGCCTAGGTCTAACCAAAGCTCCAGCTTTTTTACTCCCTGGGCCGCCTGTGGTCCTGCTTTCAACTCAGTATGAAAATGAACTTGGAGATTTAGAATGAGGAGCCTGCTTCATGGGTTGCTGACTCCACGACGTGACCTACTGGCTCCTTGGAGCAGCCCTACAGCGTGGGGGATCCACAGACGGGGAGAGCAAAGCCCATTGTGAACTGTCATTTGAGGGACACTTCCTTTGTGCCTGTCAACCAGACATAAAGCTCTCTTCACAGAAAGACTCATTTCATAGCCATGGAGACAGTTTCTCTATTGCCTTTCTCCCCCAATTTTAAGAGGAAGGTCTTAGCAGGCATTGGCGACGTACCCCTTTAATCCCAGCACTTGGGAGGCAGAGGCAGGAGGATCTCTCAGTTTGATGTTAGCCTGGTCTACAGAATAAGTTCCAGGACAGCAAGGACTACACAGAGAAACCCTGTCTCGAAAAAACAAAAAAGAAGAGGGGGTTTCATGTTGCCGGAGATGGCCTCACACTGGATATGCAGTCAAGGTCATATCCTTCACGCTGGGTTTGCAGACGTGTGCCACCACATCTGGTGTATGTAGTGCTGGGAGTTGAACCCAGTGCTTCATGTATGCTAGGTGAATACTTTACCAACTGAACTACATTTCCAGCCCCAACTGAGCATGATCTTAATCAAACTCCTGAATCTCCAGCCTCTACCACCGGAGTGCTGGGATTGCAGACACAGGCCAATGTGTCCAGGTCAAGAAATGCTGGGGATGGAATCAAGGGCCTTGTGCCTGTTTGGTGAGCACTCTCCTGGGCTACATCCCTAGCTCCATTCTCTTTTCAAAGGAGGAAGCACTCAGCGCGGCTAGGACAGGCTAGTAACTTCATGCATCCCACCAAGGTGTATTGGGTGCCTCGTGTATGGCCAATGCTGCTCCAGGAAGCCCAGACACAAGTGAACAACGCAAAGGTGACAGGCGTTCTTAGGAAGACAGTACACATTATAAACGAGTAGATTATGTGGTAATGAAGACGATAAGGTTACAGATAAAGCCAGAGCAGATTCAGGTGTGCTGAAGAGGGGCCAACTGTAGCGTTAAATACGACTGTCAAAGGGAGAAATGAGAAGGCTGCCCACTGCCACTCAGATAGGAAGAAGGAAAATCCGAACCCAGGGATCCTGTGTCTGTTTTCTAGACTTTGGTGCAGTGTGCAACATACCCTCCAGGGACCAACCCCAAGCCTCACCCCGTCCTAAATGGAACCTCCTGATCCTGCCCCGCCCATTTCCTACTCTCAGCTCCTGATGCTCTTCCTCACCTTTTGTTTCTCTGGTCTTCGATCACGGGCCCCCTTCACACATGCAACTCTGTTCCCCAGTCCCAGTGCCTTCCCAACATGTCAGCCCTGCTCCCAGTCTCTGGCCCACAGGGTGTCCTCCAACCCCAACTGCCCTTCAGGAAAGCCCTCCTGACAAGGCCCAGAGGAGCCCGCTCTGTAAGAAAAACCTCATTGTCCACCGAACAGTGTGCCCATTTTGTCCTTATTTCTCAAGGGACTTGTGAGCAGGCTCCAAACTGGGAGAGGGAGCATGCTACTTCCTACTCTCAGCCCCGGAAAAGGTGGCTGGAGGCCAAGTGCAAAGGTCAAGGCAGCCTTCTAGGAGCCAGATTCCAGCAGGCACAGCAGGACTTCACCACAGTGGAGTCAGGAAGGCAGTCCCCTATCAGTAGGGCGGGAGCTTGGCTGTGTGCAAGACGGCAAAGGAAAAATCCCTGCCCTGCCCCCACCCTGGGGTTCTCTTTGCCCCTTGTCGTCCCCCTGTCTATCCTCCATCCTCCTGTCTGTCCGTTGGTCCATCTCCTTTCTTTCATGGATCTATATGAGATGGACTACGCAGAGACTCCGTTGAGAATGACAGTGCTTTAGCATCCCGCTTCCTGCCAGGTGAGCAATTTTAGATTGGCAAGATTGGGGATAGCTCTTCATACAAACAGCTGATGCTGGCGATTAGACAGGGCCTCACGTGTTAAACATGTGCACAGAACCAGGCCCCTTTTTAAATGGCGTGTGCGTGTGTGTGTGCGTGTGTATCTGTGTAGTGTACACACACATCATGCCACACCTATTGGGGTCAGAGGGAAACTTTAGGGAGTCTGTTTACTTCATCCACCTTGTTGAGTTAGAATTACTCTTACTACCTAAAGCACAGTGTGCTCCAGGCTTGCCAGCCCATAAACTTCTAGGTAATTCACCTGTTCCTACTTCCCATATTGCCACAAGATTACAGGGATTACAGCTGTACACTACTGCATCTGCTGCTTTGTGCTTTTACCCAGCAAGCTTCCTCCCTGGCGCTAGCAGCAAGAGTTTTCGGTTTTCTCTGGGGGTCCAGTTTCTGATTCATTTCACTTCCATTTGGTTGTATAAACTAGTGGCCCAACTCAGTGGTCCTGCCAGATCTCTGTACCCAAAACAAAATCTGTGACTGGATCTGAGAAAAGATGTTGAGGGCCTGGAGAGACAACTCAGAGGTGAAGAGTATATGTGCTGCTGTTAGAGATGACCTGAGCACCCGCATCAGGGGCCTCACAGCTGCCTGTAATTCCAGCTCCAGGGGAAATGATGCTCTCTTCTGGCTTCACGGGTTCCTGCACTCGAGAGCACATGTGCGTGTGCCACACACACACACACACACACACACAAAGATGGAGAGAGAGAATAAATCTTTAAAAGGTTATTTAAAAAGAAAATGACCTTAAGCTCTGTGAATCTCCTAACCCTTGTGATCACAGATGGTCTCTAGCACAGCAGGTCAAAGCCACGGCAGGGGCAGGGCACCACTAATTGGCCTCTGGCCCAAAGTCCACACTTGTCAAAGGCTTAACTGGGTGTGGTTGGGAGGGGTCTAGATCTCCAGTTTGATCTGCTAAATCTCCTACCTCCCAGCTTTTGCTTCTAAATATGGTATAAGGTAGTGAGTTCAGCATTGGGGTTGGACAGCTGTGATCGCCATTCCTCTTAGCAAAGCCCCATTTCCCTCTCTGTCCACACAGGCCCAGTTCAAAGACAGCAGGCCCCTTTTCTGCAGGCAGTCACCAGTGAGTGAGAAAAGTGGCTCACCACTCCAAAATCCTGAAGTTCCCCACAAGCCCTCAGGGGCAGCTCTGTAGGTGCGAGTTTGACTCCTATGATCCAGGCTGTGGGGTAGCTGGTGCATTCACAGACACTGTGTGGGAAGGCTGACTTCCTAACTGGGGTCCACCTTCATGTTCCCACCTCCTCGGCTCTGCAAGGTCCACATGGCAGGACCCGTGGGGTGCAACACCCTGTTTCTATTCCTGGTTTCTTTAGCAGGAAGTTGTCATAGGTGGATTTCTGCCATATGTTACGGAAACTTCGACTTCCCAAATAGGTTTAGAAACTAAAGAATCTGTCTCCTCACTAATGGAATGGCTTGATGGTAGCAGGAAGGACCCAGTTTCTCTCTTTTCCATTTCTCCCTCTGCTTCCAACCAAGTGAGGTCCCTGGGATATATGGAAGTCACCTTCAATACACCAAAAAGAGGAGTGAGACTCCAGAGATGGCTCAGGGGATAGAGCATGGGGGCCTGAGTTCAGCCTCAGTAAATACAGAGTGATGGAAGAAGACACCCAACATCACCCTCTGGCCTCCCCATGCATGCACCATAGCACATGATCACACATCTGTATACATGTGTGCCCAGTCACAAAAAACTACATATATATCGATGCATCACATTGCCAGGGCCCAGGAAAGAGAACCAGATTCACCCAATTGGGTCACCTGTCCACTCCTTGTGCAGTCAACCATGGATTGGGTCCGGGATATGCTATGCCAACCTGGCAGCTCCCAGAGATGAAAGCATTGACCTAAGTCTGGGACAAGACACCCCAGACTAGATTCGATCATACAAATTCTTGAGGTCACAAATGACACTTCCTGTTTCCTTCTCTCATGGAGAAGATGGGCAGTTGTCGCCACGCCATCACACAGCCGTCTGTACCAGGTCCAGCCACTCCCTGCTCTTGGCCCCAGATACAAAACAGAGTTGCACCAACCAAGTTCATAATCAGAGCTTGAACTAATGAGCTGTCCATAAGGTGTGTAAGGTCACATTGTCCTGTGTGCTGGAACCACGCTGAGCCAGGGAACCTGAGGAAGAAGAATTCACTGCTGGGATTGAGGGAATGTGGGAGCACAGGGGAAACTAAGGCAGCCCCGCTGTGGCTCCATCTTCACCGTTCTAGTTTCTGCTTCTAGGACCCGAGAAGACTGGCTGGATTTAACTTCAACATTTCAGTCGCATCTTCAAACTCCCCCACCCCATCTTTCATGTGACCAAAACGGGTCCTGCCCAGAAAAAGCCTGTAGTAAGAAGGTGCGGGCCGCGAGCTGGCCAGCCAATCAATGGGTCGATGAACTAGAAGGTCTCAGAAGAAGAAATACAAACGGCCAGGAGATTTTTTTTTTTTTAAGTGCATGACATCCTTAGCCGAGAGGGGGATGCAAATTAAACCTGATTTGAGGAGCTGCCATTAGGAAAATAAATGGCAAGAAGTGCTGACAGGGACGTGAGAAAAATGAGTCACTGCCGGTCAAAGTGTGAACTGGCGTGGACGCTATAGAAATCAGAGCAGAATTCTCTGTACAAAACCGAAGTTTGCAACTATCATAGGACCCGGCTGTCTCTTTCCTGAGACACACCACAGAGACACTCGCACATCCGTGTTCACAGCTGCTCCACAGCAACTCGGAAACAGAATCAGCCTGCATGTCCATCAGTTGAAGAACAGATAATAAACATGTGGTTCACATGCACAATGGAATCTTTTTCAGTTGTACAGAAAAAAAGTGAAACGACATTTTCAGGAAAACGGATGGGACTCGAAATTAAGTGAGGTGACCCGGGGTTAGAAAGACAGTTGCTGCATGTTCTCATCAGTGGGTCCCAGCTGCTAACTTTGTCGTTAATTTTTTTCCCCCTGTTTGTTTGAGACAAGGGTTCTCTAGATAGCCCTGGTTGTCCTAGAACTCACTAGGTAGACCAGGCTGGCCCCAGACTTACAGATCTGCCCACCTTTGCCCCCTGATTTCTGGGCTTAAAGGCATGTGCCACCACACCTGGCTGCTGATTGTGTGCGTGTGTGTGTGTGTGTGTGTGTGTGTGTGTGTGTGTGTGTGCATTTATGTGTGAGTGAGTGTGTATAATTAGAAAGGAGTCCGTAAGGGGGGAAAATTGGTTTTCGGAGAGAGGGGTGGGGAAGGTAATAAACACACGTGACCGGGGAGTATAATGGAGCTGGACAGGGAGAGGTGGGAGGAGCAGCCAAAAACAGCACACGCGGAATGCCATAAGGAAACCAGTTACTTGTATGCTACTTTAAAATTTCACTATCTCGCTGGGCGGTGGTGGCGTGCACCTTTAATCCCAGCACTCGGGAGGCAGAGGCAGGCGGATCTCTGTGAGTTCGAGACCAGCCTGTTCTACAAGAGCTAGTTCCAGGACAGGCTCCAAAGACACAGAGAAACCCTGTCTCGAAAAACCAAAAAAAAAAAAAAAAAAGAAGAAGAAAAAAAAAACAACAAAAAATTTCACTATCTCATTCCTTCCTAAAATGAGCCACAAGTAAGCCAATTTCTCTTTGGGGGTTGGGAGAGAAGCTACATTCCACTTACCCCTGTGCTCCTCCTGAGGGAGACCCTGTGGACACGGATTCAGGCGCTGGTGCCTGAGCCTGGAGCATGTTCAGCGCCATTTAAGGAAACTCTGGTTGTTGCTCCACACCATAATACTACCCTTGTCCCGGCACCGCCTGACCTCTGCCAGGAGAGAGCAGGCAGGTGTTAGCCTGCCCTAGAAGGTCAGTAAAAATGATGGTGTGTCCACCACCTCAGAGCGTGGGTACTGTATCCCGAGGGCAGAGGCAAGGGAGGACTCTCCAGGCTTCAGAGCCCGGCTGGTTAGAACAAAGTAGAGCCTCAGTGGGGCTTTCTGGAAAGTGTTGCCCCAAACACCGATCTTGGTGTCTGTATTTGATTGGACACAGGAACCGTTTGCCCCCCAGGCACCCACTGCTTCGCTGAGACAGCAGGGTCAGCCTCTGCTAAAACCACCCCTGCCCAGCTCTTCAAACCTGCTCATGTCTCTGATACCAAACTAGAAGTTAAAGTCTGAGTCCAAGCGTGAGAGCGTTGTGCCCGCAACCCCAGCATCTGGGAGGAGGAGGCAGAGCTATCGGAAGTTCAAGGCCAACCTAGTCATTCTCAGCTACACAGCAAGTTACAGACATCTCGGATTGCGTGACAGTTCGACTCAGTGGAGGAGTGGAAGAGATGGGGAAAGAGGAGGAGGAGGAGGAAAGAACTGAGTGCTTAGCTGGAAAAAAAAATGGCGAACACATGGGCAGGAACCACATGGGTGGGGAGATGCGGGTTGCCGTGAGCAGGAAAGCCATCAGTGCTCAATGCAGTCCTCGGAGGAGTCTGGGGTTGGTTAACCTGGAGGAATACACACACACACACACACACACACACACACACACACACACACACACACACACAGAGCCATTTTTGTTCTCATGGCTTGAGAGGATTTCCCATGTAAGGTACAGACGGGGGTTCAGTTTGTCCCTGGAGGCAGACTTGTATTCTCCTATACCCACTGGCTCTTTCCTTGTGAAATGGGGGAGAGGGTGAGCGATAGGCTCAGTCCACTCAGTGTTAACAAGGAAAGAGACGGACTGGGTGGATGATCGGCTGTAAGGATGAAGCAAGTGAGAACCGGGGTCTGTTACCTCTGTTACCATTTGGCTGTATGCCTACAGTGCCCAAGCAGGTCTCCCAGGACCTGGCTGCAACCTTGCCTCTCCTCCTACAGTCAGCAAAGATTCCTTCTGAACAGATGCAAAGTTTTTCGGTCACCAGCTGTGTATGTTAGGTCAATTTTGTAATTACATCACATACTCACCCTGTCCTTTACAGGAGCCACAGGTAACAGTAAACTTGTATTTCCTGATTTCCCAAAGGACAAGGTTGAACAGGTATGGGGCCTTGCCCTGCCTGCTGCTGGTCTAGAATGTGTCCCCTGTCACATGTGTATGTTAAGACAGTGAGTGGCAGGCCATCCTGGTCTTGCGACCCCACCCCCTTTTTTTTTTTTTTGAGACAGGGTTTCTCTGTGTAATAGCCCTTGCTGTCCTGGAACTTGCTCTGTTGACCAGGCTGGACTCAAACTCACAGAGATCCCCTTGCCTCTGCCTCCCAAATGCTGGGATTAAAGCTGTGCACCACCACCACCCAGCCCCTCAACCTTTTTAATAAGGTCTCAAGTATCCCAGTCTGATCTCAAACTCACTATGTAGCCAAGGATGACCTTGAACTTCTGATTGTCCTGCTTCTGCCTCTTGAGTGCTGGGATTACAGATGCATACCATCATATCTGGTTTTATGCTGTGCCGGGGGTGGAACCCGAGGCTTCCTGCATGCCAGGTAATCATTCTGCCAACTGACCTCGATATTTCTTAGCTCCCATTCGTTATTCATTATTTTCATTTGTTTTAATTTTATGTACATGAATGTTTTACCTGCACGTATATAAGTACACCATGTGCATACAAAGCCTTCTGAGGTCAGAAGGGGGTGACAGAGCCCTTAGAATTGCTGTTACAGACAGTTGTGAGCTGCCATGTGGGTGCTGGGAATGGAACCCAGGTCTCTGCCAGGGTAGCAAGTGCTCTTAACCACTGAGCCATCTCTCCAGCCCCCTCCCCTCATTCTTTTTTTTTTTTTCAAGACAGGGTCTTACTATGTAGCTCTGGCTGTCCTAGAATTCACTCTGTAGACCAGACTGGTCTCAAGTTTACAGAGATCCTCCTGCCTCTGCCTCCCCAGTCCTGAAATTAAAGGCATGCACCACTGCATCTGAATTTTTCTTAAGATTGTATTTATGACAGTGTGGTGGTGCACACCTCTAATCCCAGCACTGGGGAGACAGAGGCAGGAGGATCTCTGTGAGTTTGAGGCCAGCCTGGTCTACAGCACGAGTTGCAGGATGGCCAAGTCTACACAGAGAAACCCTGTTTTGAAAAACCAAAAAAAAAAGTACTTATTTTTATGTATATTGGTGTTTTACTTTCATGTATGTCTGTGAGGGTGCCAAATCTCCTGGGACTAGAGTTACAGACAGTTGTGACCTGTCATGTGGGTACTGGGAACTGAACCCCAAGTTCTCTAGAAGAGCAGCCAGTGCTCTTAATCGCTGAGCTATCTCTTCAGCCCCCCCCTTTATTCTTTTTTCTTTATTCTTTTTGTTTTTGTTGTTCGTTTTTTGAGACAGGGTTTCTCTGTACAGCCCTGGTTGTCCTAGTACTTGTTCTGTAGACCAGGCTGGCCTTGAACTCACAGAGATCAGTCTGTCTCTGCCTCCCAAGTGCTGGGATTGAAGATGTGTGCCACCACTGTCCAGCCCATTCTTTATTCTTTATTCTTTTTCTCTGCCTGTGAAGGAATATATTCTGTATCCAGATCTCCCATACTTCCATGCAGTACTGCGGGGGGCTGTGAAGGAATATATCCTGTATCCAGATCTCCCCATACTTCCATGCAGTCCTGCAGGGGGCTATGAAGGAATATATCCTGTATCCAGATCTCCCCATGCCTCCACGCAGTACTGCAGGGGGCTGTGAAGGAACATATCCTGTATCCAGATCTCCCCATGTCTCCACGCAGTCCTGCAGGGGGCTTCTGTGGCATAAACTGGAATAATTGCTAGCTTGACAGTCAGCTGGAGGTCCAGCTGGACCAGGAGCAGTCTCTGATTCACTGGCCTGAAGTCTGACTGCAAAGACCCTCACAAGTGACAGGCAGTTCCACATTCTAATCCTGGGCAGGCGCAGCAGCAGCCCTTGGGTTGGCCCAACCCCACCCCTTGTCCTGCCCTCACCTTACCCTCCCTTAACTACTAGTGGTCACTCTAAAAAATGTGTCCAGGGACAGTAAGATGGCTCGAGTGGCACTTGCTGCCAAGCTGAGGACCTGAATTCAATACCCAGGACCTATGCAATGGAAGCAGAAAATAGACTCCTTCAAGATGTCCTATGACCTCCACACTCATGTGTGTCTGTGGGGTGCCCAAACCCCTGGAACTGGAGGCACTGAAGCACACGCATACACATACATATATTCACACATATTCATACACACATACACACATATATACACATACATACATACAAACATACATACATGCACACATAAGCACATATACACACATACGTAAACACACACATATATACAAACATACACACTTAGAAATATATACATACATACATATACAAACAAATACACATATAAAATTTAAAAATTTTAAAAATCTCTAGAGTACCAGGAAGATCGCTAGAGTCTGAAAAGAAAAGACCAAATGAAAGTGGTGAGAACAAAAGCCAACTCACACAGTCTTATCTAGTGTTTTGCAATCAGTAAACTTACCTAGGCTTAAAAATTTTGGCATACTTGTTAGGTATGCATTTGTGACTTAATGCTATTTATGTTTGGAATTACCTAGGGAGAGTTTGGTAAGAGGCACGACTGAGAACAGGCCACCTAAGGTCCAGAGGGGGCCCTGGAGCCAGGAGTAGGGTCCCCAACATCAGAATGACTGGTCCTAGCTAATGTTCTATCTTGTTACCTCCTCCCACCCCCCCCCCCGCAGACATTCCCATTCCAGTCTCTCTCTCCCTCTTTCTCTAGACTCTGTCATCTACTTTATCACTATTGCTTGAAGCAATATGAAACTTGAGCTGTGAGCGGGAGCCACCAGTGTTGACTGAGTCCTGGTGATTTGTTTATATATTTTTTTCCCAGGGGCTGGGGGGGCAGGAAACAGGTCCCCTGAAAACAATGCCACGTTGTTAATTGCTGCTAGCAGGATCTCTGCCAGTTGGTCCTGGGCCGAAAGGAAAGTGCTCTGATCTTCGGGGTATTTTGGAAAGAAGTGGGACAGGGACTCCAGCAGGGCGAATTCCAGTCCATGATACTGAGTGGGAGGCAATGCACTTCCTCTTCTAGAAAATTCTCTCAAGTTTTAGACAGCTGTTTTCCCTGTCTCCGTAGATGGCACGCCTTCGCCCCACCACCCAAACTGAAACTTGGTTGCTATGTTACTTCCGGTGGCTTTTTTTTTTTTAACACCAATAGATTTATTTTAGAATTAAATAGGAGCTGGAAAGCCTATCTCTCTTGCTATAAATAGAAGGCAATCGTGAGCTCAGGTTTCCATGAATACAAAGTGCATCAGTAAAGTCTACCTCCAATCTGTTGCCTACCATGGACTTCAGCAAATAACAGGGAGCGCTGGTGTGTTGACTCAAGTAGAAGGAGAGAAAATTGAAAACAGAAAAGCCTCCCTGACCTGTGAATTGAGGTCATTAAGAGCTCATTTGGGTCTTATGCTGGACAGCAAGGCTGTGTGCACCCTGCAAAGTGTCTCCCAGAATCTCGTGAATTCAGAGTGCTAGGTGTGTTCCCTGCATGGCCAGGTGGGGGTGGAGTGGGGGTGGGGGCTGGCCGCAAACACTAGCGCAGTCTTTGAAGGCTGTGACAGACTAAACCTGAGACCAGCAACCTCTAATGAAGTGGGGCTGTAGACTGTGATCTTGTGTACTGGGTCCAGGGCCTGCTGTTGGCTTTTAGGGTCTCACACTCCGGGATGTGGGGGTTAAGGATCTCCTTAGCTCACCTGCCCCTGACTCTGAGCCCTGTGGGGAGGAGGGGTGATCCATCTCTACCCTGGGACCGTAAAGCCTTGCCTGGGGAGTTTTACCCCCCGGGGTGTGTGTTCGGGGTGTGTGTGAATGCTTAGGACCAAGATGAAATCCAGCTTTGCCAAAGCCCTCTCTGGAATCTCTTACCTCCCCCACCCCAGGAGCTTCAGGACCTGGGTTCCCACTTCCTGTCTTGCCCTCAAGGGACTGGAGCGACAGGCCAGGCTGCAGCTGGAACTTCACACTGGAGTGTCCTTGAGCTCTCTACACCTAGAGTGTCCCCTCTCTACACCTAGAGTGTCCCCTCCCTCTCTACACCTAGGTTAGCTTCTTATAAGACCGAAGATTCACTTGTCTTTCAGATCAATCTGGAAAAGAAATCCTCACAGTAAGGTCTTCTCACCTCCCAGCACTTTTGTTTTTGTTTTTTTTTTTAAGAAACAGGTTACCATTCTGCATATGTGTGGTGTGCATGCACATGTGTGCACATGTATGTAGATGCTAGAGAGCAATCTAAGGTGTCTTTGGGTGTCATCTTTTTTTTTTTTTTTTTTTTTTTAAGACAGTGTCTCCCATTAGCCTGGAACTCTTGCCAGGCTGGGTTCATTGGCTAATGAGCTCCAAGAACCCGTCTGCCAGAGTGGGATTACTACCACAGGAGACTGCTTTTCTGAAGTCTCTGGAGCTGTGTCTCTACTTCTGCCTTGTTGGCTCTGTCTTCCATGTGAGATGGGCAGGGTTTCCGACAAGGGAGGGTTTCCGCCCTGACGCCTTCCCTCTCCTTCCCCCTCCCCCGCACCCTGCCAGGAGTGCAGGTGTTCTGAGCTGTACGAGCTAACCACATCTCTTCTCAGCACAGAAACTCAGCTTCTTATTCAAAATAAGGCTCTAAAGCAGTGGTTCTCAGCCCCTTGGTGGTGGGGGGGGGGGAAGTCAAACAACCCTTTTACAGAGGTCACATATCAAATAGCCTGCATATCAGATGTTTACATTACAATTAAAAACAATAGCAAAATTACAGTGATGAAGTAGCAACAAAATAATTTTATGGTTGGGGAGTCACCCCAACATGAGGAACTGTATTAAAGTCGCAGTGTTAGGAAGGTTGAGAACCACTGCTCTAGAGCCTGCCTACCCTAAGCCCTTCAGTCCTTTCAATCCATAGACCAGGTCTACACCTGGGCATCTTCCTCATTCCACCCTCCCCAGGCCCATGATCATCCCCAACTCCAGGCAATCTTACTGAAAATTGCTTAAAAGGTCCGAATCCTAACATCTCTTCCACCTCCATCACTGCCCCAGATAGGGACAGCCAGTTGCTCACCAGAATGGTTGCAAGGGCTCCTCTTGTCTCTGCATGGCCTTTCAAGACACATCTCTCTCCCTGACAGTGTCTCTCTATGTAGCCCTGGCTGTCCTGAAACTCACTATGTATGCTGGTCTGGAAGTCACAGGGGGAACCATCTGCCTCTGTCTCCCTCGGATTTAATCCTCTCCTGGGATTAAAAATGTGAGCCACTATGCCTGGCACTTTCTTAAATAGTGGTTGATGTAGGAGCATTCAGCCCATTGTGGGTGATGTCACCTCTGGGCAAGTGGTATGAGGGTTTACACTAAAGCAAACTGAATAAGCCAGAAGGAGCAAACCAGTAAGAAGCACTCCTTCATGGCTTCTTCATCAGCCCCTGCCTCCAGATTCCTGCCCTGCTTTAGTTCCTGTCCTGACTTCCTTCAATGATGAACTGTGATATGGAAGTGTAAGCCAAATAAACCCTTTCCTCTCCAAGATGCCTTTGTCATGGTGTTCATCACAGCAATAGTAACCCTAACCAAGACAGAAATTGGTACCAGGAGTGGGGTCACATATTTTGTTTGAAAAAAGAAACGGCCAGATGTGAGGTTGTTCACTGACTCATGGGCTGTAGCCAACAGATTGGCTGGGTGATCATGGACTTAGAAGGAGCACGATTGGAAAACTGGCCAGGAAGACATCTGAAGAAGTGTGTGGCTGGGTTTCTCCAAGTGGGCAAAGGATGTAAAGGTGCTTGTGTCCCATGTAGATGTTCATCAAAAGGTGACTTCAAGGGTGCTGGAGAGATGACTCCAGCACTGACTGTTCTTCCATAGGGTCTGGGTTCAATTTCCAACACCCACACAGCAGCTCATAAATGTCTGTAACTTCAGCTCTAGGAAACCCAACATCCTCACACAGACATACATGCAGGCAAAACACCAATGCACATAATAATAAAAACATAAATTAATTTTTAAACAAATGAGACTTCAGCAGAGGAAGCGAATCAAACAGATGGGATGACCCATTCTGTGGACAGTCAGCCCCTTCCCCAGCCATCCTAGCCATAGCCCAATGGGCCAATGAACAAAGTGGCCACGGTGGCAGAGATGGGCATTATGCATGGGCTCAACAACATGAGCTTGCACTAACCAAAGCTGGCCTGGCTATAGCAATGCCAGATCCACTAACAACAGAAACCAAACTTAACCCCCAGTATGACACTACTCCCTGGGATGACCAGCCTGATGACAGGTTGACTACATTGGCCCACTTCCTCCATGAAAAGGACAATGCTTTGTCCTTACAGTAGTAGATACTTATTCTGGTTATGGATTTGCCTTTCCTGCAGCTAATTCTTCTACCACAACACCATCCGTAGACTTACATAATGTCTTATCCACCAACACGGTATTCCACACAGCATTGCTTCTGACCAAGGAACTCACTTCACAGCCAGAAAAGTGTGACTGTAGGCCCACAACCATGGAATCCACTGGATGTTGTGGAATATGAGTTTAATATATGTTACATTCATTTATGCTGTGGAATATTGGCTTAATGATGCAAAGATGTGTTGCATTCTTTTGTGTTGCATTGTTTAACTTCGTGTAGTTGTGTTACTTTGCTTGCCTAAAATATCTGAATGAGCTAATGAAAAGCTAAATGGCTAATAGCTATGCAGGAGAGATAAATAGGCGGGGCTAGGAAAGACAGTTAGAAGAAGAGGTCACCAGGGGCCAGCCACCCCGTTGTCACACAGCCAGCCACGGAGTAAAAAGGAAACCAAGATATACAGAATGAAAAAAGGTAAAAAGCCCAGAGGCAAAACATAGTTAAAGAGAAACAGGATAATTTAAGTTAGAAAAGCTGGCCAGAAACAAGCCATGCTAAGGCTAGGCGTTCATAAGTAAGAATAAGTCACCTGTGTGTTTATTTGGGAGTTGGGTGGTGAACCCCCAAAGAGTGAGAAAAACAACTACAACTGGTCTTACCATGCTCCTCACTATCCTGAAGCTCATGGCCTGATAGGTTGCTGGAATGGTCTTTTGAAGACCTAGTTATAATATCAAGTAGATGACAGCAGCCTGGAGGGCTGGGCCAGGGTTCTCCAGAAGGTAGTATATGCTTTGAGTTAGCATCCAATGTAATGTTTCTTCCGTAGCCAGGACCTATAGCCCAGGAATTAAGGGGTGGAAAAGGGAATAGTTCCACTCACTATCATCCCTAGTGACCCACTAGGAAAATGTTTGCTTCCTGTTCCCAAGAACTTAAATCCTACTGACCTAGAAGTTTCAGTTCCAGTAGAGGGAGAGCACTTCTGTCAGGAGCCACAACAAACATCCCATTGGACTGAAAGTTCAGGTACCCCTCTGGTCCCTTTGGGCTTCTGATACCCTTAAACTAAAAGGTCAAGAAAGGAGTAACAGTTTTAGGAGGGGTGATTGGTCCAGATTACCCAGGGAAAACTGGATTGCTTCTCCACAACAGAGGTAAGAAGGGTTACGTTTGAAGTGCAGGAGAACCTTTAGGGCATCTCTTGTCCTGGGATTACGGTGCTGCAATGTCCTCTGATTAAAAGCAATGGGAAACTATCACACCATAATCCAGGCAGGATGACAAAGGGCACAGACCTGTCAGGAATGAAAGTGTGGGCCACTCCTTCCCAAGAGGAGCCAAGACCTGCTGAGGTGCCTGCTGAGGGTGGAGGAAATACAGAATGGGTAGTAGAGGAGGGTAGTTCTGAGTTCTGAGACCACATGACCATTGCAGAATGGGGGAGTGTAATTAACAGGAGGGTTTCTGTCATATTTTGCCAAGAATGTGTTTGTGCAAATATTTGTGTATTCTTTGCTTGCTTTCTTTATCATGTAATGTAACATCAAGTGAGAGAATATCAGTGGTTATCATATTTAAGTTTTGAGATATTAAAGAATGTCCCTAAAGGAACATTGCCACCTATTCTAAAATATATAATATATTTGAGATTGTATGTGGGCTCGTTCTATCATGTTAAGTATAATTATGACCTGGTTGTTGTTTTCATTTGGAAATTAAGCATGACATAAGGAGATCTGATTGTGTGTCAAGTTGACAAGGGGTGGATTTGGGTGCCTATTCTTAGTTGTCAACTTGACTACATCTGAAATTAACTAAAACCCAAGCAGCTGGGCCACCCTTCAAGGGATTTTTCATGATTTGAAGTGAGAAGAACCTTCCTAAATCCAGATCTTTTGAGGTGGCAAGATCCACCTTAGGGCTGGAGAGATGGCTCAGTGGTTAAGAGCACTGGCCACTCTTCCAGAGGTCCTGAGTTCGATTCCCAGCAACCACATGGTGGCTCACAACCATCTGTAATGAGATCTGGCGCCCTCTTCTGGCATGTGGGCATACATAGAGGCAGAATGTTGTATACATAATAAATAAATAAATCTTAACGGCATGGAAGCCGGAAGCACTTGCTTTCTGCCTGTTTGCTCTCATTCTCGCTGGCAAGTTCATTCCTTCAGTGGCATTAGAGCCTGCTTCTTCACGATGCCAACGTCCATTGAAGACCAGCTAAGACACTCAGCCTCATGGGCTGAACCATGGAATTCTTGGATGTTCCATAGGAAGCAGCCATTTTTGGAGTAGTTGGACCACAGCCGTCTAATAAATCCTGTTTATATATAGATAGGTATACAGACGTATAGATTAATTCTATCAGTTCTGTTTCTCTAAAGAAACCTGACTAATACAGCTCCTAAATAGTGAGCCAAGGAGAGCGTTCTGCGTCTCCAATTAGGACGCAGTCAGCAGTCAAGGCAAGGGCATTTACTTGCCCAGTGACTTACTTTTGCCACAAAGAATGTAAACTCTATGTGTAGTTTCTTCAATGTCCAGTATCTTCTCTGAAGTAGATTGGTGCTGCCAGGAGCAGGCATGTCTCATTGTCATAAAAGGAGCCTAGGTTATTAAAATATTTTAAATGCTATATTCTGTAGATCTCTAAAGTATTTGAAGATGATCTATCTAAAATATATCCTTGTTTGACCTTGAAAAAGTACCTAATCTGACAACAAGTTCAATTATAGTAGCTGACTAATTATTAACCTGCATTTTCTTATAATCCTAAACAGTTGGTAATAGTAATTTTCAAGGACTAGAGATTTGAATTATATTGTTAAATGAGCTTTATAGGCACAATGCCTTGAACAAGATTAGAAAGGTATGTACAGTAGGTTTTAACAAAACTAATCTCAAATTTGTATCAATAAACAAAATTTGTATACAATATACAAAAATCCAATCCAATGTAAAACATTTAAAACTAGTAGTTGTGCCAGGTGGTGGTGGTGCATGCCTTTAATCCCAGCACTCGGGAGGCAGAGGCAGGCGGATCTCTGTGAGTTCGAGACCAGCCTGGTCTACAAGAGCTAGTTCCAGGACAGGCTCCAAAGCCACAGAGAAACCCTGTCTCAAAAAACCAAAAATAAATAAATAAATAAAACTAGTAGTTGCTTTTTAAAAGTAGATTCAATAATCTACCTTTGTATCTAATCATATCTATACCCCTTTTATCTTTTCAGAGAAGGTTCAATAATCTACTCTCTTATCCTATCATATCTAATTATCCATAATCAATTGAACAACCAAAATCCAACCACCCCACTTCTTGGGAATGCGGGCATTGTATTCTTAAATTTTTTTGCTGCTGTCTGGGGGAAAAGGTATCTTCAGGGGTTCCTGAAAGAAAATTTTTGGTTAATTGTTAAGTCCTGGGAGAGGTAGCTGTATCATTTAGTCTATGAATCATGGGAAAGTACAGGGCTTGTCTCAAGTCCTGGCTAGAGGAGTCTGTGAGGCTGGATCATTTCAGCTAGCCACCTTGAAATTGTTCGGAGCAGTTTGTAATCCAAAGTCAATCTTTAAATAGTGCTATCAGCTGAATGACATCATAGAAACCAGATGGAATTGTTGTTGTGGGGTCCCATCTTCTTCCTGGAGACTTCAAAGATTACTGTAGGAAAATTTATTGTTCACTATGGAAAACTTAAACTTATTTGTATCAAAGTGGAAAGTTTGAATTTCAATAGACATATATCCAAAGAAAGATACCACAGAGATGAAAATAGGTATGGGGAGAAGTAAAATTTTTGAAAGCAGAGTTTTGTAAACCTTAGTCCCTAGATTTTATCTTCCTTCTGTCCCATGCCAGGTGGCTCCTGATATGAGACAGAAACTCTGAATTTTTCTCTTAACAACATGCTTGGATTTAGAGAAGGAGAGTCACCATCCAACTCCAAAGCCAGCTTTGATTTTTTTAAGTGAGTTGCTACTACCATTATACTGAGAAGTAGGAAGATCTGTATGTTTAGGTAGTGAGACTTTACCTTGCAGAGGATATTGGCATCATAAGTCAGATTTCTCTTTGCTTGATGATTCTTTCTGGATAGCTATTTTTATTCTTTAGGCATCTAGGTGTCCAAGATCTCTTGACTTTTCAAAAATGGGTATTTTCCTTCAAAGACAAGAAAAGAACCCTGTCTCAACCCTTACAACCTGTAAGATTGTCACCTCTGTGGATGAGCTATCATTTTTCTGTCTCAATATGTTTCTCATTCTTAAGAAGAATCTTGATTAATTTTGATGGTATTCATAGCTTTTCTTCTCCTGTGGAAACAAGAGTGAAATCCCTTCCCCAGTGTAGCACATCTCCTGGTTTCCATTCTGAGGTCAACACATCCTTGAAATACACTGGCTGATTTAACTCGGAAGTTTTTTTCTATTATCCAATGTCTCTCTACAGCCAGTGTTCCTTTCTCATTAGCATTAAGAAAATTCAAGGTTAATAAAGCATTATGCATTTCTAGAGGTCTTTTGAATCCCTTTCTGTTTGTTTTACCTATCCTATATAGTTCAATTTGATCTTTCTATAACTGTCTGACCTATAGGATTGTGTGATATACCTATAATGTGCTTTCTATTATAATAAGCAAAAAGTTGTTTCATTTTCTTAGAGAATATGCTGGAGAATTGTCTATCTTTATTTGTGAAGGTATGCCCATGATGGCCATAACTTCTAGTAAATGTGTGATTACCAAATCAGTCTTTTCTGAACTCAAAGCAGTTGCCTATTGAAAACTGGAATAGGTATCAATGGTGTGGTGTACATGTTTTAGTTTTCCAAATTCTACAAAATGGAATACATCCATCTGCCAAATTTCATTCCTTTTAGTACCCTTTGGGTTATTTCCTGCAGGTAGTGGTGTTTAATTATATAAAGAACAAGTAGGATATCGTCTTATAATTTCTTTGGCTTGTTGCCAAACATGGAAAAGTCCTTTTTTAAACTTTTGCTATTGACATGATATTTTTTGTGAAATTCTGAGGCCTACAGCACATTTCCAATCAATAATTGATCAATTTCTGCATTACCTTGTGCTAGAGGACCTGGCAGACCCATAAGGGATCAAATGTGTGTTATGTATATGGGATAAAGCCTAGTCCTGATTATATCTTGAACCTGAATAAACAATGAAGTCAATTCTATATCATCTGGTATAAATTCAGCAGTTTCAATATAAGACAACTCTTTACACATATTGCAAATCAGTTACTATATTGAGAGGTTCTTTAAATTCCTTAGTACCATGAGAACAGCATATAATTCTGACTTTTGGACAGAATCATAAGGGCTTTGTTCCACTTTACTTAAATCTTCTGATTTGTAACATACCTTTCCTGATTTATTTGCATCACTATAGAATGTAGGGGCTCCAGTTATTGGTATGTCATGTACAATACAGGGAAGGAGCCAATTAACTCTCTTTATAAGTCAAATTCTCTTGCTTTTGGGATAGTTGTTACTAATCTCTCCCAAAAAATTAGTACAAACTCTTTGCCAGGGTTCACTGCCTTCCCAAAATTGGTTAATTTCATCATTAGTAAAAAGTAATATAATTTCTGCTGGGTCTATTCCTGTTAATTGATGAAGTCTCAATTTTCCTTTTATAATTAATTCAGAGACCTTTTCCACATACGTTTTAAATTTTTTACTCAGTTTATGTGGTTAAAAGATCCATTGTAAGATAATATCTTCCCTCTGTATTAAAATTCCTGTAGGGGAATATTTGGGGGATAATATGACCAGATGCAGTTAAGATTCGGATCCACACCATCCACATGTGCCTTCTGCAATTCTCTTCAATCAAAGTTCATTCTTTCTCAACTTCAGCTGTTAATTCCCTGGGATTATTTAAATCTTTGTCACCATCTAAGGTTTTTCTTTAAATGAATTATTTGATCAGGTTTTATCCCAGTACTGGGCCATATTTTGGAAATATCTCCCAGCAATCTTTGGAAGTAATTAAGAATCTGCAATCAGTTTCTCCTAATTTGCACTTTTTGTGTTCTAATTTTCTGTAAACCTATTTTATAACCTAGATAATTGATAGAATCTTCTCTTTGTATTTTTTTCAGGAGCAATTTGTCATCCCCAATGAGGCAAAACTTTCTTTACTTCTTCAAACATTCTTTCTAAAGTATCTACATTTGAATTAGATAGCAAATGTCATCCATGTAAAGATAAACTATAGATTCAGGAAATTGCTTACACATCATTTCTAATGGCTGACTTATGAAATATTGGCACAGAATGGGGCTATTTAACATTCCCCATGGGAGAATCTTCCATTGGTATCTTTTAGCAGACTAAGAATTATTATAAGTATGCACTGTGAAGGCAAGTTTTTCTCTGTCATTTTCTTGTAAATGCACAGGAAAGGATATAGAAAGGTATATGTAATATGTAGTAAATATGTAGTAAAAGGTATGTAAAGGTACAGTAAAAAGTATGTAAAGAAACAATCTTTAAAATCAGTAACATAAGAGGCCATCTTTTAGGCAATAGGGAAGGCAAAGGAAGTTCAAATTGTGGCGGGCTCATTAGCTGAATCACCTTATTAACAGTTCTTAGTTCTATTACCATTCTTCATTTTTCAGATTTCTTTTTAGCAACAAATATAGGAGAATTCTAAGGACTGGTTGATTCTTCAACATGCTGAGCACTAGTTGCTCCTGTACCAGCTGTTCTAAAACCTGCAGTTTCTCTATTGTTAAAGGTCATTGCTTAAGCCATACAGGTTTTTCTGTCAACCATTTTAAAGGTAGGGCCATTGGTACCTTTGAAAGTTTGACAGTTGTTGTTCTGTGTTTTTGTATAACCTGAATAGTTGGTGTCTGCTTTTATAGTACCTTATAATATCCTTCCCAGAAACATGGGTTGGTTTATGTTCTGTTTCTGAGACTGCAGGAATGCTAATCTGTGTATTCCATTGCTGCAACAGATCATGACCCCATAGATCCACTGCTATATTAGCCACATACAGCCCAGCCTTCCTCTCTGTCCTTCTGGCCCTATGCATTCAACCCATCTCATGTTTTGTTTTACCTTAGATAAAGTTCCAATTCCTAAGAATTGAACATCTACCTTCTGAAGATGCCAATTCGGATGCCATGATTCTGGAGTAATATCTACACCTGTGTCTAATAATCCTTCCATTATAATGCTATTTATTTGTGCTCTCAGTTTTGGTCTTTGATCATTTACAGAAGTCTGTCAAAATATATGTTTTCTATTTTCTACTGAAACTTTTGATTCACCCTCCATGGTTATTCTCTCATTTAGAGCAGTATGGTTTTGTTTTGTTTTTTATAAAAGGCATTGGATTTTCTAATTCTCCTGGACAGGCATGTCCTCCACAGTGACTGGGAATGACTGGACTATGTTCAGCCTGGGAGCCTGTGAGAGGCCCCTCAAGGAGTTTCCCAGTGATAATGGGTTGCCTTGTTTGTGTCTTTTTGCTCTACACTCATTGGTCCAGTGTCAGTCTTTGTTGCATCTTCTACATAACTCAGAAGACTGGGGCCTTCTATTTGGGTGATTCTCAGAAGAAAAAAAATTATTTCTAGGAACACCCTGTCTACAATCCCTTCACAGATGGCCTATTCTGCCACAATTAAAACATTTGGTATTTTAATGTCTTTTCATACCTTTGGAAATCACTTCTACTACCCAAACCTCGGTGTTATAGTCAAAGGACTCAATATTGGCTGTCTGTAGGATCCATTCATCCATTGGTGCTGATCTGCCCTTTAAGGGCCTGAGTATCTTTTTGCATTCTAAATTAGCATTTTTAAAAGCAAGAGACTCAATGAGTACTTGTCTAGCTTCTGGATCTGCTACTCCTATTTGTACAGCTTTGGTTAATCTTTGCAAAAAATCACTAAATGGTTCTCTTGAGCCTTGTATTACCTTAGTACATGATTTAATTCATTTTCTTGGTTCTTGAATCTTGTCCCTATCATTCAAGGCTGCTGTACAGCATAGGGACAATATGTATTCATTGTATATAACTTGACTATCCAGATCAGCATAAGGGCCCTCACCAAGAATTTGATCTTGGGAGGCCTCAAAACCTCTGACTCTATCTTGATGTTCAAGGACCTTAAAGTCTTCTCTTCAAAAACTCTTCCACTGAAACTACAGATCATGGTCTAATACAGATGAGACTAGTTGAAGCCAATCATGAGGAGTGACCTTATTTCTTGAAGCCCATGTCTTTACCAACTCCCTCATATATGGTGAATGCATGTCATAAAATACTACTGCTTGCTTAATATCTTTTAGATCTTTCATACATATAGGTTCCCATTTACATTCTGTATATCCTTTTGGGCACTGAGTATTTGTTGGCTTTTCAGAGGTAATAACAAGATAAGTAGCTAAAACTCTTGGTAAATCATCTCTGACTCTGAGAGGTACTAGTGATGCTAAATCTTTACTATTGTTTTTTGCCTGTACCTCCTCTCCTTGCTTATCAGTTCTGACAAGTTTCTCATTTGATTCAAATCTTTTTACCACTGTCTTTTGTAAAGTCTGAATCTCTTGACCTGTAATATGTCTAATTATTTCATCAAATAAATTAATTTCTGGTTCTCATTCTGCATATGTGATTCCAATTTTTTAAATTTTCCCATTAATGATCTCTTCTCATCTTTAGAGATTATTTGGATAGTGTGTAGATTGCCTTCTGGGAGTGGTGTTCTATCTGCTAGCTTGTCATAACTTTTTAACAGATTTTGTTTGTCAATTTCAACAGTATGAATCCTTTCAGATAATCTCTCAATATCATTTTGTAAGGTCTCATAACCCACTGACATGGAGTAAATTTTGTCTGTCAGACTGTGGCTATCATTTTTAATGGTATGAATCCTTTCAGCCATCTCCTCATTACTAGTCTGTAAAGTCTATATCATTTCTAAAAGTTTTTCATTCTTGACTCTGTTATCACACCATTTCTTTAAAGATAAAATATGAATTATCAAATTGATAACAGCCATGGCTAAGAATGTATACATCCCAGGTAGGCCATATACCTCTCCTAGAATTCCATCCAAACATGAAGGTTATTACATTTTTGGATGGGAATATTATCTGCACTATCTTAGGAGTGGTTTACAAATTGCAACTATATATATATATATATAGTTAGCTGATGACTGGCCTCTGTTAAAATCCTGGTTTGGTTGAAACTTTTAAGGTGTAATAACAATGTAGGCCAGAAAAACCTGTGTATTTTCTAAGCAGAACTCAAATCCAAACTGAACGGAATTTTGTTAAAGAGTTACCAGTCGGGGCAGTCATGCAGCAGTTGCACATGGGTCACATGAGCCAGGGAAAGCTGCAGTAACCATGTGGGAGTTGCACACCCATGGGGCTGGGGCAGCTGCAGGACCATAGGAGCCACAGGAAGCTGTGAGGGGCTGCAGGAAGCCATGTGGGTGTCCCACAGGGTGGCAGCAAGGATAGGCACAGCAGGAGAGGAAGCTAAGCCAGGGCGATGGCAGCTGGGAGCTCTAGTGCTTCTCCCGACCCAGGTGGCTAGGTTTGGGTTCCAATCCCTAGAGCTAGAATTCCAGTCCCAGCTCTTGCCTGGGCTGGTGGTTCAAAAGCCTCAGGCAAATGACTTTTTCGTAAATTTGTGCCCCTTGTTGGGTGCCAATTGATGCACAATTAATAAAAACTCAGAGAGAGAAATTGGAGTTCAACCTGAAGGTCAGAAAAGCAAAACAGCCAGCCACTGACTCTTACCTTGACCTCAGTTCAAAAATGGTGATTCTGCCTCCAGGAATGTCAGAATGAGACTGAGACTGAGAGCTGTCTCTTCCCATTTTATAATCCTCTCTAGGGCTGGGACTAAAGAAGCGTATCACTGGGATTAAAGGTATACATTGCCCAGTTTCTGTGGCAAACTAATGTGGCTACTGGCATTAAAGGTGTGTTATCACTGCCTGTTCTGTAAGGCTGACCAGTGGCACTGTTTTACTCTCTGATCTTCAGGAAAGCTTTATTTATTAAAATACAAATGAAATATCACTACAGGTGGAGGACCAGGAGGAGGAGAAGCAGGAGGAGGGAGAAGAAGGAAGGTGGAGGGTAGGAGGAGGAGAAGCAGCAAGACCAGGAGGAGGAGGAGAACAGGGCAGAAGGAGCAGGTGGAGGAAGTAGATTTATGGAGGTAAATGGTTCTTCTGACTTGAACCCAGCAATCACAATCTACAAGTCAACTGCCCACAGGCAAATTCTTGGGAGCAGAGCAGCTTTATTTGCATGTACTCAGGGTACCACTTAGTGACAGTCCACTGCACAGATGCTACCAAATTTCCAGGTTTTTCTGGACAAAGGTGTGGGAGAAGGGTCATCTTGAGACTTCCCTAAATGGACGGTAAGGTTTGACATAATTTTATTTTTGGACTGTCCTGGTGTCTCAGATCAGTGCCTACCTGGAGACTTCCCTGGAGAAGGGCTTTGCAACAACTGACTTCTGCAAACCTCTGTTCTAGTTAAACAAGGAAGTTCAATTAGTGAGATGGCTCAGCAGGTAGGGATGAAGTGGAAGCCTTCACTCACATCATGTGTGACATGACTCTCTGCCTTGCACACACGTGAGGCTGCTGTGTTAAAGGCTTGATGCTCAACTGGGAGGGGAGATCTAGTGTAGTCCCAGTTTGGAACGGGCTGGAGAGATGGCTCAGCAGTTAAGAGCATTGGCTAAGTACAGAAGACCCAGGTTCAATTCCCAGCATTTATATGGCAGCTTACAACTGTTTGTAATTCCAGTTCCAAAGGATCCAGTTCCCTCTCTGGCCTTCATGGACACCAGGCATGCACACAGTACACAAACACACATTCAGGCAAAACATCCATATATATAAAATAAAAATAAATAAATTTTCGCCAGACATGGTGGTGACTCAAGCCTTTAATCCTAACACTCAGGAGACAGAGGATCTCTGTGAGGTCAAGGCCAGCCTAGTCTACATAGTGAGTTCCAGGATAGCCAGGGCTGTGTAGAAAATGGGGACTTTCGGAGGTATGGCCTGGTTGGAAGAACTAGGTCACTAGAGACTTGTTCTTATAGAAGCTTGCCCTTCCTTCCTTCCTTCCTTTCTTCCTTCCTTCCTTCCTTCCTTCCTTCCTTCCTTCCTTCCTTCCTTCTCTCTCTATCTCTCTCTCTACCTTCTTTCCTTCCTTTCTTCTTTCTTTTGGTTTTTCTGTGTAGCCTTGACTGGCAGTAAAGACATGGACCACCACCACCCAGTCTAGAAGTTATGTCTTGTTCCAGGTGCCTCTGTCTCTTGCTGCCTTCTGGCAGGCATCTGGCTCTTCATGCCTACAGCTTCCTGCCTGACCACGGTCCTGAAAGCAGGAATCCAGCTGGCCACAGGGGAAAGCTCAGAAACTGACATAAATCCTTCCCTTATGTCGTTTTCCTCATTTGTCACAGTGGCAAAAAGTCTAGCACAAAACGCAAAAATTAACCGAAATTAGGTCAGAGGCCAAAATATACAATGTTAAACTGTAAAGTTCTAGGAAGAAAAGAAAAGACCCACTGGTCATGAGCTTTGATTTAGAAATGGGTTCTTAAGCATGACTCCAGATGCACAGACTACAAAAGAGAAAACAGACAAAGGAAATTTCTTTGACATTAAAATTTTGCATGCATCAAAGGACACAAGAAATTAAGAAAGACCACAGAGTAAAGGTTTGCAGAACATACGTCTGACACAGTCTAAGGGGTGGGGATGTGGCCCAGTGGCATGGAAGATAAAAGCGAAAAAAGGACATTTGGTTGTCACAGCAAAAACAAAACAAAAATAGTGAACAATCCCTGGGAAATACAAGTGAAGACCACAGTGGTACAATGGACAGTCCCACTGTGTCACAGTCCCACTGTAGGAGGGCTACACCTGATGTCACAGATTGTGGGAATCTGCCCACTGCCTGTGAGCAAACAAGCCAGAGCCTGGCACAGTTGGGCTACAGCCCCTCAGAATATGAAAGATCTGGTTGCCATAAGCCAGTGGTGCCACTCCTGGATGGACAATCAAGAGTTCACACAAGCGTTTAAACAGTAATGTCATCTCACCAGGAATGGCGGTGGTGCACACTTCAGATCCCTGGTGTAGGAGGTCCTTCTTTCTATGTGGTGCTTGTATTGGTTAATGAATAAAGAAACTGCCTTGGCCTGATAGGGGCAGAACAAGCAGGCCTTCTCCCTACAACAGATTCCAGCACTCAGGAGCTTGAGGCAGGAGGATTACAAGTGTAAGGCCAGCTGGGCTACATAATGAGACTGTCTCAAAAACAAACACAAGACAAAACAAAAGATTAAAAGTTTTACCCTGGTGTTTAGAACAGCACTGCCCATAGTGGCCAAGGGGTAGAAACAGCTCAAATGTCCATCAACTCATGAAAAGCTGGTACACACATACACACACACACACACACACTCACACACTCACACTCACACACCAGTGTGCTGTTCAGAATGAAGCACAGGTACATTCACATTTCTGCCTCAAGTAACCCAAATGGCCTTAGACTTACACTGTAACTGAGGACAACCTTGAACTTCTGGTTTTCCTTCTTTAGCCTCCCAGATGTTGGGATTACAGGTGTGTACTAGAACTTCTAGCTAGAAAGTTTTTGGAAACTGTGCTGAAGGAAGGAACCCAAATGTAAAAAGTCACACTACATTGTTGCAGAAATAATAAAAACCAAAAACCCAGAGACAGATATTGGTGCTCAAGCTGAGGATCAGAAAAGCGAAGCAGCCAACCACGAGAGAGACCTTTTACCTCTACCAAATCTTCAGACCAAAGGGAGAGCTCTGTCTCTGAAGGAGCAGGACAAACTCCATTTTGAGAAAGAACTCCATTTTAGACAGGACCTAACTGCGGGGGGAGGGGGGAGGAGGAGTGAATGCAGCCCAGCAAAGTCATAAACATTCCCAAGAAACCGTGCCAGCCCTGGTCAAAGTGACCCACCAGGGTGTCCAGACAACATCTGCTTGCTTCAAATGTCCTTGTAGGTATCTGATGAACCACTGTTTTAAAATTCCTATCTGCTGACAGTAACTGTTTGAAATTCCCCTAGACCCCAACCAACGAATTCAAAAGTTGTCTACTTTTACCCAATCCCAAAACGCCAAGGCTTGTGCCACCCTGCTTGTAGTTTTTCCCTTTAAAAACCCATTACTGGGCTGGAGAGATGGCTCAGCGGTTAAGAGCATTGCCTGCTCTTCCAAAGGTCCTGAGTTCAATTCCAGCAACCACATGGTGGCTCACAACCATCTGTAATGAGGTCTGGTGCCCTCTTCTGGCCTGCAGGCATACACGCAGACAGAATATTGTATACATAATAAATAAATAAATAATAGATATTTAAAAAAAGAAAATTCAAGGTTTAAAAAAAAAAACCATTACCCTGAAAGCTCAGGACCGTTCTCCCTCACCTGCTATGTTGGAGTGTTGGATTTCAGTCCAAGTTAGCTAACTTATAATCAATAAACCCCAGTGTTTGTGTTGGATACTGCATCTGTGGTGGTCTTGTTTGGGGGTCCTGTGTGATGCAGGTACAACATCTTCATGAATCCTCAGACTCCACATTCCAGTGATTTCCTGGATCCCCTTTATATTCCTCTCTTTGCCCAGCCCTATCGCTCCTGTCTCCATCTCCCCAGTGCTGATATTAAAGGTATATGACTCCCAAACACTGGGATCAAAGGTGTGAGCCAACACCACCTGGATCTCTTTCTGGATCAATCTTGTGTAGCCCAGGGTGACCTTGAACTCACAGAGCTCCATCTGCCTCTGTCTCCTGAGTTCTGGGATTAAAGTTGTGTGCCACTGCTCCCTGACCTCTAGTGGTTTAGCTTTGCTCTCTGATCTTCAGGCAAGCTCTATTTATTAAAATACAAATAAAATATCACTACACTATGTTATTTGTAAGCAGTGTTAGAAAGGTCTTTGGGCCCAAAGAGAGAAAGCAGGTTCACAGTTGCCGAGAGCAGAGAGTAGGGGTGGGGAGTGTGACTGTTGAACGGGAACAGGGAGTCTGTGCGAGGAGATGAAAATGTTCTGGGACAAATGTGTTAGCATCCTCATAACAGGTCTGAAGGAGACACTGACTCCCTTTTGCCGTTTCAGACACAGAGAATATACCAGCAGCCAGAAATAGGCCCGCACCAAACACCAAAGTGATTTTCATGTCTGGGCCATGACGTCCGTGATTTATAAACTACCCGGTCCGAGGTATTTTGTTATAGCAGCAGGGATTGCCTGAGACTGTTGCCCACCAATGCGAGTGCCCTAGAGGCGCTGGAGTGTACACTGTAAAGCGCTTTAAAAAGCAAATAGATTTTGTTGTGGTTGTTTTATTTCAGACAGGATCTCATACAGCCCAGTGTTCTGAAGATCCTGGAGAATGACCTGTCACACCCATATTTTCAGCTCTGAGTGAAAGAGTTATTGAGCATACAACAAGCCAAAGTAAAAGAGTAAGGAGTGAAAGAATGAGGGGGTAGGGAGGGAAAGAACAAAATACAATCAAATTCAGAACTCAAAGCATCCGGCAAAAACAAACTGGGGAAATTAAGGCAAGTAATTGGAGCCCTTGTGAGCTTTCTGCCCATGGAGATTCCGAATACTTTCCCTTTGCTAGAACTCTTTTTTTCAGATTTATTTATTATGCATATAATGTTCTGCCTGTATGTATGCCTGCAGGCCAGAAATAGAGCACCAGATCTCATTACAGAAGCTTTGAGCCACTATGTGGTTGCTGGGAATTGAACTCAGGACCTCTGGAAGAGCAGCCAGTGCTCTCAACCGCTGAGCCATCTCTCCAGCCTCTGCTAGGACCCTTATACCATGGATAATCAATACCTATCTCTAGCCGGAAATGCTTCCCCCTCCAGCTGCTCTCAGGCCGCTCTGCCTTTCCTGTCACAGAGCTGGGGAGCCCCGCCCCAAACAAGGAGCCCTTGAGGACCCAGAGACAAACATGCGTAGGTCTGAAACCGGGCAGGAACAGCCCAGCTTCTCAAACAGCACACAATAATTTACCAATGTAATGTAAGTTTCACCCCAGCTAGCTTCCAATTCTATGCCATGACTTGGGGATATTTTTCCTCATTGTGCAGCCCCGGCTGGCCTGGAAGTGGCTACGGAGCTCTGCCTGCCTCTGCCTCAAGCGCTGGCATGAAAGGTTGGGGGGCTTCGCCTGGCGGACTTAACATTGGGAATCTCCATCTCCTGGGTCACGGCTCCAGGTTTTTGCCCTGCTGGGGCTGAAACGCAGGCCTTTGTGCACCTTGGGCCAGTACTCTGCCAACTGAGCCACCTTCTCAGGTGCATGCTATAAAAAGCATGGACTTTAAAACCTTGCAAAATAGGAGGAATAACTCTGAGGACCACACAATGAGTCTATTTAAATAAAACCGTTTAGGGTATGCAAATTCATGATGTCGGAAAGAGGCTGTGTTTGCCTGGGGTGGGCGTGAGCTGGGGACAGGAGGGGGGTAGGGGGACATGATGAGAGAGCACCAGTGACACGGGCTTCTTTTTAGGGGGATAAAAATGTCTGCAAGTTGAGTGGGTTGTTTTCAGAACTCTGTAAAAATAACAGAAGCACTTAGAATTCTATTCTTTTTGTTTGTTTGGCTTCTTGGGACAGGGTATCATATAGTCCAGGCTGGCATTGAATTCACTATGCATCCAAGAATGACCCTGAACTACTGATCCTCCTGCATTCACCTCACAAGTGCTGAGGTTACAGGCATGCACCACCACACCTGGTCTAGAATTTTATCCCCTCACCACCTCTTTTTTAAAGATTTATTTTATCTTTAATTATGTGTATGTCTGTGTATCTGTGTATAGGTACTTACACTTGAGTGCAGTACCTGCAGAGACCAGAAGAGGGCACAATATCCTATGGAGCAAGAATTCTAGGCAGTTGTGAGCCACCCAACATGGGTGCTAGGAACTAAACCCAGGTCCTCTGCAAGAGCAGCAAACACTCTTAACCATTAAGTTATCACACCAGCCCCAAGAATTATATTCTTAAGGGGGTGAGTTCCATAGGTTGTAAATTCTCAATAGACACAAGGAAGTCTTTTACTGTCACACTGGAGGCATAAATTATGCTAAGATCAGTGGCTGGAGAGAAGGCTCAGTGGTTAAGAGCACTAGCTGCTCTTGCAGAGGACCTGGGTTAGAGTTCCAGCACCCACACAGTGGTTCACAGCCCCCTGTAACTCCTGTTCCAGGGAATCTGATGCCCTCTCTGACCTCCACAGGAACTAGACACACATGGGCATACACACATATATGAAAGCAAAATATTCAACCAATAAAAGTAAAGACATAGCCTTTTATTTGTTTGTTTTGTTTTTCGAGATAGGGTTTCTCTGTGGCTTTGGAGCCTGTCCTGGAACTCGCTCTTGTAGACCAGGCTGGCCTTGAACTCACAGAGATCCACCTGCCTCTGCCTCTTGAGTGCTGGGATTAAAGGTGTGCGCCATCAGCACCCAGCTAAGACATGAAATTTTTTTTAAAGTAATGCAAAAATCTCTGGGATAAAACTCTTAAGTGTGACAGCAGCACACCCAGGAAAGCATCCTTATTTTAGCTACAGAAACCCAAGCACTTGGGGGTGATGGGTCAGGCATCTGTCTGCAGCTGCCTTTCATGTGGCTTAAAAGCCCCCAAGTCACACAGCTGTACTGTCCAACACCGAAACCACTAGCCGCAGGTAATGATTTATGCATAAATTTATATTAACTAAAATGAATGCCACTAAAGATCCTGTTCCCCCATCAGTAGCCACACGTTAAGTGCCCAGTAGCCACCTGGGACCGGTGGGTACAGTCCTGGGCTATGCAGGCGGAAGGTGCTCTCTCTCATTCAGAACGGTGGAAGAGCCAGCGCTGACACGTCAGCAAAGGACTTGTCTTCAAGAAGTTCCTCTGCGCACTGTGAGAGTCCGAGCGCTTTGGAAATTTCCAGATCGCCGTCCAGCAGCCGCTTCTTGTTCAGCCATCTTATTCCTGGGACTTTCTCTCTCAGGTGAGTCGCATGTAGTAACGTGTCAAATACTTTGGACCCCTGGAGAGACGTGGCTGGGTAGGGATTATGGAGTTAAAGTTTGTGCTTCAGTCTTTACTCCGTACTTTTTAAGAAGGGTGACTCTGTGTTCCGTTACTTAGCGCTCCTGAACCACGCACCTGTTTAAAAACCAAGACTGCCTCTGGGGTTTGAGAGGGCTCTTAGCGCTGGTTCAACACAAAGCCTATGACTTATTTTTTTTTTACATTAATTTGTTTTTGAGGGGCCACAAAGCATGAGTGGAAGTCAGATGGCAGCTGTGAGTCTCTCTCTTCCCTCACCAGGTGTTCAGGTTGTCAGGGTAGGCAGGAGCCCTGCTATGTGCTGAGCCACCTTCATGGCCCCGCAAAGCGGGTGCTCAGAATAGGAGACAGACGGACTGGGCAGACTATAGAGTGAACTATTTTAGCTTCTTACCTTGACATAAGGTCATCCACCCGCTGGGGACCCTGGTGACCATGCTGCTAGTCCAGGGCTTGTTTTGTCAACAACGACAACAAAACGATCAGGACTTTTTTTTTTAGTGTGTGGTCTGTTTATGCGTGTTCGTGTGCGCAGGTGCATGTATCCATATATGTGTAGTCTCATGAAGAGGCCAGAGGTGGACTCTATGTGTTTTCTTTTGCTCCCACTTTATAAACTGAGGCTGAGTCTCTCACAAGAACCCAGAGCCTAGGATTCAGCTTACATCAGGGATCCTGAGGGCTGGGACTGCAGGCAGCCACCTCACGCACGCACTCTGTAATGGCTGGTTTTGTGTCTTCTTGACACAAGCTAGAGTGGTCAGAGAGGAAGGAGCCTCATTTAAGGAAATGCCTCCACGAGGTCCCATTTTAAGGCATTGTCTCAATTAGTGGTCAATGGGGGAGGGCCCAACTCATGTGGGTGGGGCCATCCCTGGCCTGGTAGTATTAGATTTTGTAAGAAATTAGGCTGAGCAAGCCATGGGGGAACAAGCCAGTAAGCAGCACCCTTTCATGGCCTCTGCATCAGCTCCTGCCTCCGGGTTTCTGCCCTGTTTGAGTTCCTGTCCTGACTTTCCTTCAGCAATTAACAATAAAATGGAAGTGCAAACCAAATAAACCCCTTTTCCCCAACTTGCTTGTGATCATGGTGTCTTGTCTCAGCAGTATTTGTGTGGATCCAGGCAAGCCAAACTCGGTCTGCATGCTTGCATGGCAACGCCATTTCCACAGCCTCCTTGTGTCTATTTAAAACAATTAGGTGAACCCAACACTGGCGTTAAGATGCTCTTTGGAGTCACTGGAACGGTGGCTCTTCAGGGCTCTCTTGTGATGGTTCCACATCAGGCCCCATATCTTTTCCCAAAACCTGTATGGTTTGTAAAGTCCTGAGTAACTCCAAAGACACCAGAGAGGCCAGAGCGGGCTGAGTGCCAAAGCCAGGACCCTGTCTGTTGAGACCTCAGGGCATTCGCCTGAGTTTGTACCATCAGCACAGGTGTGACATTTGCCTGTGGTCGGCTCTGGAGAGGAACTCTGCATTACCTGCTCATTTGTAGAACAATGAACGGGCATTTTCCTTTCTCCACAGTCTGCTCTCTAACACAGGCTTAGGCACAGAAGAGGGCAGATGTGTGGAGACTCCCTAAAGAGGCAGAGTTAGGGGACACTGGGATGGGCAAAGGACATGGTCAACAAGACAAAACAACAGCCTCCAGAATGAGAAAAGATCTTCACCAACTCCACATCTGACAGAGGGCTGATCTCCAAAATATACAAAGAACTTTAGAAACTAGACACCAAAATACCAAATAATCCAATTAAAAAATGAGATACTGATCTAAACAGAGAATTCTCAACAGAAGAAACTCAAATGGCTGAAAGACATTTAAGGAGTTGCTTGACATCCTTAGCCACCATGGAAATGCAAATCAAAACAACTCTGAGATACTATCTTACACATTCAGAATGGCTAGGATTAAATACACACACACACACATGCATGCACACATGCACGCACACATGCATACACCTACTAACAACCTAGGGCACCCAAAACAGACCAAAGCGTGGATGCCACCAAAGTCCAACTTAGTGAGCCAGTGAATTTTAATGGGGTTACTTATAGGAATGTGGGTGAGGGGCTACTTACAGGAGCAGAAATGACTCAAAGACAGCTCTATCACCAAGACCCACCCCACCATGATGACAGCTCACAAAGCTGGGAACCTGGAGCCCACTGCACAGCCGGCAGGCCACTCCGCAGCCTGGAGTGTCCTTTCCAGGGGGCTCAGCTGGCTTCTGCTTCTTCCTACTTGGCTTCTCTGAGTCTTCTTGGCAGCTCAGCTCCTCTGAGGTTGGTTCTTGTAGGCAGATACTGCTTATTTGTTTCCTGGCCATCCAGACCTGAAATAATCCCACAGAAACCATGTTTATTACAACCTTGTTTGACCAATAGCTTATGTATATCTCTAGCTAACTCTTACATCTTAAATTAACCCATTTTTATTAATCTGTGTATCGCCACATGGCTGTGGCCTACCAGTAAGGCTCTGTTCGGCGCCTGTCTCCTTAGCGGCTATGTGGTGTCTCTCCAATTCCGCCTTCTTTTCTCCTCTACCTCTGCTTGGAATTCCCGCTTTGCTCTATTCTGCACTGCCATAGGCCCAAAGCAGATTCTTTATTAACTAATAATAAAATATATTCACAGCATACAGAGGGGAATCCCACATCAGGTTATCAGTCTCCACTGCATGTGTGCTCTTGGGGAGGGAGGCCCTAGTGAATCTGGTCAGCCTCAGGGACTTCCTGAAGCTATTTTGAGTTGTTTGTTTGGTGTTTTAAAAGGGCTTCTCTGCAGAACACATCACCTTCCCTTCAAACAGCCTGCTGTTTCACCTCCTAGCCAACATCCTGTCCAACATAACCCGTTCACTTTCTGGCGACATCCTGTGTCTTAAGACAACTTCCCTCCAAGACGGGAAGCTTTAACTGCAGAGGAAACTGCTACACAGCATCCCCAACATCTGTTTCGTGGAAAAGCTTGACCTGAGCCGATGCCAAGCTATTCAGCGTATATCAGTCAGCTTTCCAGTTACTAAAACGAATGTCTGAGCAAGTCATCTTAATGAGGAAAGATCTGTTCTGGCTCACGGTTTTAGAGGTTTCTGTCTGTAACTGGTTGAACCCCTTTGATTTGGTGAAGCAGGCACCTCCTTGCGGGAGCTTATGGCAGGGTAAAACCACTCACCTCATAGCCAGAGAGAGAGAGAGAGAGAGAGAGAGAGAGAGAGATTGAGATTCTGAAGTCCTACAACTCCCATCAAAGACGCACCCCCAATGACCTAAGGATTTCCTACCAGGCCCGACCTCAAACTACCGTCACTCAAGAGCCAAATTAGAGACCATGTGTGCTGGCTAGTTTTATGTCAACTTGACACAAGCTAGAGTCATCAGAGAGGAGGGAGCCTCAGCTGAGAAAATGCCTCCATAAGATCAGGCTGCAGGCAAGCCTGTAGGGCATTTTCTTAATTAGTGATCAATGGGGGAGGACCCAACCCATTGTGGGTGGCACCACCTTGGGCTGGTGGTCCTGGGTGCTATAAGAAAGCAGACTGAGCAATGACGTGCTGATGTGGGAGTCCCCTCTGTGTGCGGTGATTACTATTAACGAATAAAGAAACTACTTTGGACCTATAGCAAGGCAGAACTCAGGTAGACAGGGAAAGCTAGGCTGAATGCTGGGAGAAAGAAGGGTGGAGTCAGAGAGATGCCATGCCGGAGTCAGACATGCTGAAACTTTGCTGGTAGGCCATGACCTCGTGGTGATACACGGATTAATGGAGATGGGTTAAATTAATATGTAAGAGTTAACCAATAAGAGTCTAGAGCTAATGGGCCAAGCAGTGTTTTAATTAATACAGTTTCTGTGTGATTTCAGGTCTAAGCTAGCTGGGTGGTCAGGAACCCACAAGCAGCCTCCCACTACAACATGCCAGTAAGCAGCACTCTTCCTTGGCCTCTGTATCAGCTCCTGCCTCCAGATTTCTGCTCTGCTTGAGTTCCTACCCTGACTTCCTTCAATGTCGAACCACAAATATGGACAATGTAAGTCAAATAAAGCCTTTCCTACCCAAGTTGCTTTGGTCACGGTGTTTCATCACGGCAATAGCAACCCTAAGACACTACATTTCTGCCCATCACCCTCTGTCCCTCATCTGACTGCAAAAGCTGCCTGGGAGATGTCCGATCGGTTAGACAAGTGACACAGCCCATGCCCCAGCTGCAAGGATTTTGCTTCTAAAGCCAGAGGCAGTTGTACCTGGTGCAATGGGACTCCTGAGGGAGAGGTGCCTCTGGAAAACGGGAGTGGGGTGCAGATGCCAACAGCAGAGCTAATGAGAACAGGCAAAGGCTGGGTGGCAGTGGCCTCCCACAGGCAGGCGGTTCTCCTGTTGCCTGGCAGTGCCCAAGGTTGGAAGGAGGGATGCAGGTAGAGGAAGGCATGGGCTGGCTGGTGCTTGCTTGCTGGGTGGCAGTCACTCAGTTAAGCACTTGGCTCTCACTTAATCCTCTCCACGGTAGGCAGCAGGACTGTCATTAACAGTGTGTTCAGGCAAGAAATCTGAGGATCAGGCAGATGGGGCTACCGAGAACTGAAAGACAGGGGAGCTGAGGTCTGACTGCCACAATCAGACTTCTGACCCAGGAGCCACACTGGACAGGATATGGGTTCCATACTGAGTAGCCTTCTCCTGCCAGTGGGTGGAGGCTTCATGAGGGGCTGGGTTGAGAAGGATTCTAAGGTTCTCTGAGGTGTGACGTCAGAGTTTGTTTCTGTGATCAGTTAGTGATGTCCTCAGCAAATGTGACTCAAGAATTCAAACAGCGTTTCTTTCCTTTAAAAAAAAATTATTTTCAGTTCTATAGGTATGAGCATTCAAGTGCAGGTGCTGGAAGAGACAGAGGAGATCTTCTGGAGCTGGAGTTGTGGAGGCTGTGAGCTCCCTGACTGGGATGCTGGGAACTGAACTTGGTCCTCTTGAAGAGCAGTGAAGGGTCCTAACCCCTGAGCCATCTCTCCAGCCCAGCTTGACATCTTTTCAAGTAAACGTGCAGCTTTTTCCATAACAGCCATATATTAGACCATGAAACACACACGCACACACACACACGCACACACACACACACACACTCCATTTTTACGAACTGAATTATTCAGACGATATTTTCCAACCAAAAGATAGCCAGAAACACAAGCTAGAGAGATGGCTCAGGGGTTAAAGGCCTTGGCTGCTATTGGCAGAGGACCCGGGCTAGATTCTCAGAACTTACACGGCAGCTCACAACCATCTGTAACTCCAGCTTCAGGGGTCCCCTCTGAGGGCACTGCACACATGTGGCACACAGACATACATGCAGGCAAAACACTCATTCACTGAAGGATTAAAAAAAATAAGAAAAAACACTCATCCACACTAAACATTAAAAGAAGAAGAAGAAGAAGATACCAGAAGCTTCCTGGCTTCCTGAAAAACTAATATTTTTTTGGAAATATTTTATTGCTTTATTTCGTGTGCATGGGTGTAAGTGTGGAGGCCAGAGGGTCAGAGGACAACTCGCAGAAGTTGGTTCTCTCTTTCTACCATGTGGGTCTTGGCAGTTGAACTCAGGTCATCAGGCTTGGTGGCAAATGCCTTAATCTGCTGAGCCAAGGAAATACCATCTGAGGAATCTAGCCGGGCATGGTGGTGCATGCCTCTAACCCCAGCCCTCGGGAGCTACTCTGTTCCCATCGCTCCCATCAGAGAGTACATTCCATGTCCCACCACTGGCTCTCTCTGCTCTGATCTTTCGATGGAGACGCCATCTTACAGGTTCTACCAAGCGACTCTTTTCCCCTTGGTGTTTAGAACCTATTCCATGGAATGTTCTTGAAAATTCTAATACCCTGTTCTCATCCTAGCTGCAACGTGTACCCCTGGTTTTCTAATTTTTTCTATCTTTTTTTATTGTCTCAACTCACCACTTTTAAAACGTCTTTTTTTTTTTTTAGTGTGCGTGTAGACATACACATATCTATGTGGTGTGTGCAGTGTATGTGTGGTGTGTGTGGAACCCAGAGATATATGTTTCCTCAGTGGGTTTCCGCTTTTGTTTGAGACAGGGTCTTTCAGTGAACCGGGGCTCTCTGATTTGGCAAGGCTGGCTGCCTGGTGAGCCCTGGGTGTTTCATGCCTCTACCTCCCTGACTGTGCAGGTCTGAGCTGCCATAGCTGGCTCTTTACATGGCTGTTGTGTATAAAGCCATGTCCTCACGCTCCCTCAGCACTTACTGACTGGGTGGTCCCCCTGTGGCACTGGCCCTCTAGAATTATACGACTATTCTACTTGACTATTCCAGTCTCATCCAGCTGCAACTGGGCTCTTGGCTTTCTAGTCTATTCAACCAAACCCTTCATTATCAGTCTGCCCCCAAATTCTCCCTTCGCTGACCAGTGAGAATCTTTTCAAGTTGAACTTTTCCTTATAACACGGCCCCCAGCATTCTTTTTCCATTATTATACAACATTTTAAATTTATTCTTTCAGAATTTAATATACGCACACAATGTATTTCAGTCACATGCACCCTTCTTTCGACTTCTTCTGGGTTCCCCACTCACATTCCTCTCCTGATTTTCTCTTTTTTAAGGGTATTATTCGTGTGTGTGTATGCATGAGTGTGTACGCCATGGGTATGCAGGTGCCTACAGAGACCAGAAGACATTAGATACCCTAAATCTGGAGTTACAGATGTCTGTGAGCCACCCTACCTGGATGCTGAGAACTGAACCCTGGTCCCCTGCAAGAGCAGTAATGCTCTTTACTACTAAGCCGTCTCTCCGGCTCCCCTTCCTTCTTTCCTTCCTTTTGCTTTTTATTAACTGTCTGAATGCAGTTAGGACTGTACATATATGTCCAGGTGTGGCGCCATCTGCTGAAGCAGGGTCCACCTACCATGGACTACACGCTCATAGAAAACTGCCTCCCCTCCCTACCCACCCACAACTGTCAATCCCATCATTCTTTGGGCACTTTCTTGCTCTCTTGTGAAAGATGATCCAAGGTCACCTTCTACATTCTCTATCCCAATTTTGGGTTCCATCATTGGTTCAAGGTACCAGGGGTCTTTGGTGGGGAACAGTATTTTGAAGGCAGGATCTGAGCATGTCACCGTGTGGCCCTTCTCAATGGCAGGAGCTAGTAAGCACACAGCCCATTCCCATCCTGCCTGGGTACCAGTCTCCCAAGCCAGGCTTCCAGGCTCCGGTACTGGAGTGTCAACCCAACCCCATCCTGTCCCCAAGTCCCTCTTCACGAACACCCATCTGATGACTTCTGGAAAGGGAGAGAAAAGGGGACGGGACGATGCTAGCTGATTCCTGGGTACTTCGGGATTTTATTTTCCCGTGTTTTCTAGTAGTTGTGCTGACACAGGGAAGTGCTATTAGTTTTCATAGGTGGATCTTTGATCTGATAATTATTGTATTGGTTTCTCTGTGTGGGTAAGTATATAATCTGTAATGACCATCTGCCTCTTCTCTTCCCACCCTTACAGCTCTTCAGAACGTCAGCAAAAACCTGAGAGCAAACTGAACTAGTGACTATGACATCAGGCAACCTTCAGCTGTCCCTGATCCCCCTTAAAAACAGGTTTTTGGGGGGCCTGGAGAGATGGCTCAATGGTTAAAAGCACTGGCTGCTCTTGCAGAGGACTCGGGTTCAATTCCCAGCAACCGCATAGCAGCTCACAACTGTCTGGAACTCCAGTTCCAAGGGATCTGACACCTTCATACAGACAGATATGCACGCAAAACAAACATCAATGACCCTAAAATAAAAATAAGTAAATTATTTAAAAAATATGTTTTGGGAGCTGGGCCTGAGATTTCTGCCTGCAAGCCCAGCACTGAGGAGAAGGAGGATTGCTAAACCTTCAAGACTGGCATGGTCTACACAGGGAACTTCAGGACAGCTTTGGAGTGGGACCCTATTGATAATAATAATAATCACTAATTTGGGTCACACAGTGCTGTGTGCCCATAATACCAGTATTTGGGAGAGCAAGATGAGTTCAAAGCCAGCCTAGAAAGAGGAAAACAAACAAATGAAAGAAGACACTTGGGCTGGGTGTAAAAACTCAGCAGTAGAGAACATACCTAGCATGTCCAAGGCCCTGGCTTTGATGCCAAATACTTCAAAAATATGTATTGTTCATGGGCTGGAGAGAGGGCTCAGTGATAAAGAGCACTGGCTGTTCTTGCAGAGGACCTGGGTTCAATTCCCAGTACCCACATGGTGGTTTACAGCCACCTGTAACTCCAGTTCCAGGGGATCCAATAGCCTCTCTCATTGCCTCTGGCACTGCACACACGGTTTATAAACATACACGCAGACGAAATAATCATATACACAAAAGAAATAAAGTTTAAAATATGTTTGTTTCCTTAAATTTTGGCTACAGTTTTTTGTTTTGTTTTTGATTTTCAAGACAGAGTTTCTCTGTAGCTTTGGAGCCTGTCCTGGAACTCGCTCTGTAGACCAGGCTGGCCTCGAACTCACAAAGATCCTTCTGTCTCTGCCTCCCAAGTGCTGGGATTAAAGGCGTGTGCCACCACTGCCCAGCTCTGGCTACACTTTTTATATCATCCTTTTCCTTTTCTTTCTTTCTTTTGTTGTTTGTTTGTCTTTCAAGGCAGGGTCTCACTATTTAGCTCTGGCTGGCCTGGAACTTGTTATGCATACCAGGCTGGCCTCGAACTCGCAGAGATCTACCTGCCTCTGCTTCCTGAGTGCTTGAGATTAAAGGCGTGTGAAACGATGCCCAGCCTTTAATCACACTTTTAAAAGACTTCTTTAAAAATTACATTTGTGTGTGTGCGTGTGTGTGTGCATGCATGTGCACGTGTGTGTGTGAGTGCAAGCATGCACGTGTGTATGTGTGTGTATGTGCATATACACCATAATGTCCATGTGGAAGTCAGAGGAAAACTTATGGGAGTCAGTTTTCTTCCACCATATTGGTCCCAAGAATTGATATCAGATCTCCAGACTTGGTGGTAAGTCCCTTTATCTGCTTAACTATATCACTGGCCTTAATAACTTAATTTTTTTAGATTTATTTATTATTTTATCTGTATAAGTGCTTTGACTGTGAGTATGTCTGGAAGAGGTCATTGGATCCCTGGGAACTGGAGTTACAGATGATTGTGAGTCGCTGTGTGGGTGCTGGGAATTGAACCTAGGTCCTCTGCAAGAGCAGCCAGTGCTCTAACTCCTTAGCCACGTGTCCAGCCCTGATAAAACTTTTGATAAGTTTTTTTTCCTATTCCTGGTTTTCTGATGATTTTTGAAAATGCAAATGGTTGTGACTTTCTAAAAAGCTTTCTTATGTATGTGTATCTGCAACGAGATGATCTTGTAACTTGTCTCCCTTAGTCCATTGATTAACGTGGAGAACTTAATGGCTGCGTTTTCAGAAGGTTAAATTCTGCTCTTTCATCTGGGATAAGCCCCATTTGGTGAGAAAAATAAACACAGGATTGAGCTAACAGATACTTTGCCTAAGTTTCTCATCTTTGTGTTCAGGGTGAGAAGAGCTTATAATTGCGTTCTCTCGGTTTGTTCTCAATTTGAAAGTAAGATTATCCAGTCGTATTAAAGAAGCTAACTGCACCCTCTTTCTTCTGAACCTTGCTTTAGAATTGAGACGTATCATTTCATAAGCTCCCAAGGAGGTGTGGCAGCATTTTCTGTCCTGAAAAGACTCCCCTTGGAGGTGTCATGAGCCTGGATTGTCCAAGCTTAGGGGGCTCCAGCCATGACCTGACTCACTGTGCCTGCCCTTGAACAGCTGTATCTCTAGGAAGGCATCCCCCGGCCACAAGGGAGTTGTGTCTTGGTCTTCTCCTCCATACAATAAGGCACTGGGCACGACAATGTGGGGAGCTCTCCAACCCTGGCAGTTGGAGGCCTCAGATGCTCCGGGGCCACCTTGCGCGGGGCCACTGATGTCGATCTGCAAGCCCACGGAGACTGCATTTGTAGCCTGCTGTGGATTTGCATTCCTGACTCTGGACCTCTGTCTTCTGAGATAACAGGGAAGGATGACAAGGGACCGGAAGGGAAAAAGAAAGGGAAGAGGCTGCCTTGCTACTCACTGCCAAGAGGATCAAGCGTGAGGGGTCACTGTCCCCACCCCAGGGTCTCCCCAGCCCGACCTTGCTGGCTCCAGTCTGCCCCTGCTCTCCATCCTCTCCACACCCCTTCTCCTCTTCCGGCCCTTCCCCCCACCCTGCTCTGTGCCCTATTCCCTGATGGCAACTCTAACTTCTAGCTCAGGTGACCCTGCCAGCCTGCTTCATTCCACAGCCCCTCCCCCCATCTTAGTCTGGACTCTGTTCCCTAAGTCATGGGACAGGTCTGCCCTCCCTCCCCCACTGCCCTGCCTCTTACCCAAGCAGTTACTCTTTTTTGTTGTTGTTGGTTTTCCAAGAGAGGGTTTCTCTGTGCTGCACTGGCTGTCCTAGACCAGGCTGGCCTCGGTCTCACAGAGCTCCGCCTCCCAAGTGCTGGAACTAAAGGCGTGTGCTACCACCACTGCCTGGCACAAGCAGTTGCTCTCAACCAGAGCTGTTTTTTCATCCTTCCCGCTACTGAGCCCCCCACCCCTACCCGGAACCGGGCCAGGTCTGGTCCTTACCTCCCTCCTGGCTCATGTGTGGTGACTGGGCTAGAACTGGCTGCTCTCACCCAGTCTGGGATGGGAGTAGTCTGCCCTGTTCCTACTCTGTTCCTCTCCCTGATTCCTGACCAGCCTGGCGGGGGTTTCAGAACTGTCCCCAGCATTGCTCTCTTGGGTACCATAATTCAAGGCAGCGCTTGTCCTCCCTGGATGGGTATCTGCCGCCCCCTGCTGGTCAGTTCGTTACAAACATCGGCAACTTCCCTGTTCGCAGCTGATCACTAAGTCAGCCTTTTCAACATTCAACATCTCCCTGGGTTAGTCCTTGATAACAAGACCAAACCAGAATCAGGAATCCACACAGCAACTTTAGGAATTGGGTCTGTGATTGTCCCCGTTTTTTATAGATTGGAAACTGAGACACTAAGGTAAAGTAAAAAGCCCAGAGCCTGGGCCTACTTGAGTAGCTAGACCTAGCTACTCAAGAATCTGAGGCAGGGGGATCACTTGGGCTAGAAGTTAGAGATCAGTCAAGCCATATCACAAGGGGAGAGAGAAAGAGGAAGAGAGAGAGGAGGGAGAGAGAGAGGGAAGGAAGGAGAGAGAGTTAACCTAGCTTTACCTAAGCTTCAGAATTGCCCCTATAACTCCTTAGAAACCGAAACTTTCCACTTTCCCAGAACTCCATTCCCAGGTGTAGCTTGCCTGGTCTTCTCTACCCTCATTGGGTCACTCTCAGATTGTTTACATAGTATTCAAGGCTTTCTGCACTAGCTTCCTGCCTCAATTTCCCTTCCTGAAGGGTGTGTGTGTGTGTGTGTGTGTGTGTGTGTGTGTGTGTGTGTGTGTGTGTGTGTGTGTATGTGTGGATTTCCCTTCCTGAGATATATGTATGGTGGTGACCTACCTATAATCCCAGCACTTGGGAGGTGGAGGCAGGAGGTTCAGAAGTTCAAGGTCACCTTTAACTACACAGTGAATTGAAAGTCAGCTTCAGCCATCCCCTCACACCCTCCTCTACACACGGTCCAAACCACACCCTACCCAAGCATTCCTGGGAGTCTCACCTTGGGGAAAAAAGAAAAAAGCAAACAGAAGAGCCTCCCTCACCCTGGCCCAAACTTGAACTGCCTGCCTGTTTCCTTAGGAAGAAAATCCTTGCAACAAGTAGGGCAGAGACCATAGCTCAGGCTGTGGCTCTGTTGGGAGACGCTTGCCTCGTGTGCTCACCCCGAGACCTGCATCAGCCCACCACGGTGCTGCGTACTGCAATCCTGCCGCTCTGGACACAGAACCAGGGGGATCAGAAATTCAAGACCATCCTCAGCTACACAGGGAAGTCAGCTCCAGCCTGGACTACATGAGACCCTGTCGTGTAGAGCGGAGGGGGAGGAGAGAGGGCCTGGAGACCTAGCTCAACGGCAGAGTTCTGACCCTGAGTTTGGTACACAACACCACCACAACAACACAAAAACCCAAATACTGGGCGGCTGTGGAAGGAGGATCAAGAGTTCAAGACCAGCCTGGAGTACCTTTCTCCTTTCTCAGAAAAGTAATTTTAAAAAAGCATCGGAAGGACGCCCATTTGTCTCCTTTAGCACAGGATGTTCTTCTGGGTTTTGTCCCGTGCTTCCCAAGTCAGGCCAACCAAATGTTCTCTAACCCAGCAGCCAGTGTCCAGCCTCAGCCCATGTGACCTCCTTCCTGGCAGCCCTTGACACCGCTGAATGCATCCTCTACTGGCCAGGACTTCACTTGGTTTTGCTCCCTCCCAACTCTACTTCACAGTCCCTTTTGAAGATGGCTGGGGCTCCGCAACACCCTCTCACACCCTCCCCTTCACCCTGTTCTCTCCTTGGGTGACCATGAAGATATTGGTGGCTCCCACATCCATGCCACCACTGTGGGGTACCTCCCTGGCAGGGGCTGTGCTACTGGCTTATAACAAAGAGGAGTCCTGTAACCCTCAAGGCGGCGTAGCCCACCTGTCAATCATGCCATATTCTAGTTTAATCTTTCCTTTGGTGCCAAGTGGGGCGTCCGGCTGTACCTATCTCCACGTGGGCACCGTAAACACATCTCCCCCTCAGCTTGTCAACTCAGAGCTCCCCAGTCTGACTCTCTAAATCACCTAGAAACCCAGTACTCATTGGGAAGCGCTCCCTCTCCCTTGCCCATACCCATCCATCCCATGGCCGGCCCACCCATCTCAGCATCTCTCCCATCTCTCTACTGTAACTCTGCTGTGGTAGTTTGGGTATGTATGTTCCCCACAGACTCATGAGTTTGAATGATTGTCCCATAGGGAGTAGCATTATTAGGAGGTGTGGCCTTTTGGGGATAGGTGTAGTCTAGTTGGAGGAAGTTAGTCACTGTGGGGTGGGCTTTGAGCTCTTACGTGCTCAAGCTATGCCCAGGGTGGCACAGTTTCTCCCTGTTGCCTGCATATCAAGGTGCAGAACTCCCAGCTCCTTCTCCAGCACCATGTCTGCCTGCATGCCGCATGTCTCCTGCCAGGATGATAATGGACTAAACTTCTTAACTGTAAGAGAGCCCCCCCAATGAAACGTTTTCCTTTCTAAACATTGCCGTGGTCATGGTGTCTCTTCTCAGCAATAGAACCCTAACTAAGACAGCAGCCTAGGCTTTTCCAAAAGCTGTCCCCGTTCAGTGTGCTCACCACATGGCAGCAGATCGGTACATTTGATTGCGATGTCATTCTATTTGAAACACAGGTGGCAGCCATTTTTCTTTGGGTCAAGGTCTAAATCCCAAGAGCAGCCTTCAAGGCCACATGCTCTGGCCCCTGATGGTTCTCCCGACCCTTGGGCACTCCAGCATTATGGCCAGATCCAACGCCTCTCTACTGCCTGGAGTCTGTCTCCTGGACCAACCTCCTCCCCTCCCTTCACCCGTTAGTTTCTAACTCTCTTTCAGAGCTCACCTCAAGGACTCCCTTCTCAAGGAGGCCCTGAATGGTGACCCTGAGGACAGACTGAGTACTGTGACAAACCTTCTTGGGGAGCCGTGTCCTTTCTTCCAGCACAGTTCATCTTGCAATGCCCTCATTCATCGAGATGATGGTCAACGCATTTCCATATTTGCCCCCGGGTGAGCACACATCTGTGCTTGGTCAGGGGTCAGGGGTCAGCTACCGCAGAGCAGCAGAAGGATGGCGTGAGTGAACCCAGCCTTTTCATCTGACCGCGTAGTGAGTCACTTCAAGAAGGGATGGTAGGGCTGAAGAGATGGGTTGGTGGTTAGGAGCACTGGCTGCTCTTCCAGAGGACCCAGGTTGGAATCCCAACATCCACATGGTGTTTCACAGCTATCTGTGACTCCATTTCCAGGAGATCCAATGCTCTGTCCATATACAAATAAAATAAAATAAAAATAAAATAAAAATAAATCTTAAAAAAAATAAGTACTATCGGGCCAGTGAGGTGGCTCAGCATGTATCAATGTCTGCTATCAAGCCCGAAGGCCTGAGTTGGATCCCAGGGACCCACATGGTGGAAGGACAGAGCCAACTCCCACAAGTTATCCTCTGACCTCCACATCTGGAGGCTTGGGCACTCACAAGCACAATAAATAACCTCATTCATGCACATAAATAAATGTTAGTCGGGTGGTGGGAGGACATTCCTTTAGTCCCACCACTCAGGAAGCAGAGGCAGACGGATCTCTATGAGTTCAAGACAAGCCTGGTCTACAGGGTGAGTTCCAGGACAGGCTCCAAAGATACACAGAGAAACCCTGTCTTAAACAACGACAACAACAACAAAAAAGAAAAACAAAAAACCAAAACAAAATTTTAAAAAAAAAAGGTATCTAGGGCTGAAGAGATGGCTCTCTCTGTAAAGTGATTGTCCCACAAGCACGAGGACCTGAGTTTGATCCTCCTGAATCCACATGTGCAGATCTGGACATGGTGGCACATGCTTGTAATCCCAGGGCTGTGGAGATCCCAGCAGATCCCAGGGGCTCACTGGTCAAACAGCCTAGCCTACTTGGTGACTTCCAGACCAATGAGAGACCCTGTCTCAAAACAAAGATGGACGTTGGCTGGGAAATGATTTGCTGCCTGAACATCAGGACCTGAGTTCGAATCCCCTGGTACCCACATAAGAACTGGGTGCACTCACACATGTGCCTCTAACCCCAATGCTATGGGGGTGGAGAAAGGATGCCTGGGACTGGCTGGTCCCCAGACTAGCACCAGGTCCAGAGGGACACTGTCTTAAGGGAATAAGGACACCTGACATCTTTCTCTGCCCTCTGGCATCTACATGCAAGCATACACACACGCACACGCACACACATACATGGAGTATCTAAGTCATCCAGGGGGTTTGCCTTTCTTCCTTCCTCTCTCCCTCCCTCTCTCCCTTCCTTCCTCCTTCCCTTCTTCCCTCCCTCCCTCCCTCCCTTCCTTCCTACCTTTCTTTTTTTTTTTTTTTTTTTGAGATAGGGTCTCACTGTATAGTCCTGACTGTCCTGGACTCCCTCTATAGATCGGCCTGCCTCTGCCTCCCGAGTACTGG
>PVIU01009226.1:0-77755 GCA_004026605.1 Ondatra zibethicus
CGATTTCTCAGAAAATTAGGAAACAACCTTCCTCAAGACCCAGTAATACCACTTTTGGGTATATATCCAAAGGATGCTCAATCGTGCCACAAGGACATGTGCTCAACTATGTTCATAGCAGCTTTATTTGTCATAGCCAGAACCTGGAAACAACCTAAATGCCCCTCAATTGAAGAATGGATAAAAAAAATGTGGTACATTTACACAATGGAGTACTATGCAGCAGAAAAAAATAACGACAGCTTGAATTTTGCAGGGAAATGGATGGAACTAGAAAGCATTTTGAGTGAAGTAACCCAGACAAAGAAAGACAATTATCACATGTACTCTCTCAGGTGTTTTTTGTTTTGTTTTGTTTTGTTTTTTCAACTGCATAACAAGTTATATCATAGGTGGTTTTTAAACATAAGGCAAAGAAAAAGTGCTTACAAACCACAATTCCCGAGAATTTAGACAACAATACGGACACTAAGAGAGACTTACATAGATCTGATCTACGTGGGAAGTAGAAAGTATAAAAAGACAAGATCTCGCCAGGCTGTGGTGGCGCACACCTTTAATCCCAGCACTTGGGAGGCAGAGGCAGGCAAACTCTGTGAGTTCGAGACCAGCCTGGTCTACAAGAGCTGGTTCCAGGACAGGCTCCAAAGCTACAGAGAAACCCTGTCTTGAAAAACCAAAAAAAAAAAAAAAAAAAGAGAGAAAAGAAAAGAAAAACCAAAAAAAAAAAAGGGAATTTACTCTAAATGTCTTAGTTATTTCCATAGTTATAGCTCATTCTTTATGAGCAATTATTCTCATTACCCACCTCTCATTGTCTAACATTTCCAATATATATACTATATCCTTCATAATCCATGTTGGTGGGGAGGGGGTAAAGAATATTTTATTTTATTATAAAAACTATCTTTTCTCAATCCCTCCTTTCCTTCTACTCCCTCCACCTTCCCTTGCCACCTTTCCCCTCAAAATCCCCCAATCCACTCCTCAGAGAGGGGAATGCTTCCCATGGGGAATCAACAAAGTCTAGCACAATTGCATTGAGGCAGGGCCAAGGCCCTCCTCACTATATCTAGGCTAAGCAGGGTATCCTTCAAAGGATAATGGGTTCCAAAAAGCCAGAACAAGCAGTAGGGATAAATCCTGGTCTCACTGCCAGTGGCCCCACAGTCTGCCCCAGACATACAACTGTCACCCACATTCACAGGGCCTAGTTTGGTCCTTTGCTGGTTTCCTCGCTGTCAGTCTGGAGTTGGAATGCTTCCATTAGCTCAGGTAAGCTGTTTCAGTGGATGGTCCCCATCATGGTCTTGACCTCTTTGCTCATATTCTCACTCCTCCCTCTCTTCGACTGGATTTTGGGAATTCAGCCCAGTGCTGCGCTGTAGTTCTTTGCATCTGATTCCGTCAATTGCTGGATGAAAGTTCTGTGGCGATACTTAAGATAGTCATCAATCTGACTACAGGGCAAAGGCCCTTCAGGCACCCTCTCCATTAGGGTCTTTGGCAGGGTCATTCTTGTAGATTCCTGGGAATTTGTCTAGTGCTAGGTTTCTTGGCAGGCCCATCCATAATGGCTTCCTCAATCAAGATATTTCTTTTCTTGTTCTCAGTCATTGACTTCCCCCATCTTGACTATTCTGTTCCCTCTAGATTGTATCTCAGAGTAGTTTTGATTTGCAATTTCCTGATGGCAAGGAAGTTGAACATTTCCTTAACTGGTATCTTTCAATCATTTGAAATTCTTCTGTTCAATTCTCTGTTTAGATCTGTACCCCATTTTTTAATTGCTTTCTTTTTCCATTTTATAATTTTAGCTTCTTTTTCAAAAATCAGGTGTTTATAGGTGCATGGATTAATATCTGGGGCCTCAATTCGATTCCATTGGTCAGCCTGTCTGTTTTTATGCCAGTACCAGGCTGTTTTCATTACTGTAGCTTTGTAATAGAGCTTGATGTCAGTGATGGTGATCACTCCAGAAGTTCTTTTGTTATACAGAGTTGTTTTGGCTATTCTGGGATTTTTGCTTTTCATATAAAGTTCAGTATTGTTCTTTCAAGATCTGTGAAGAATTGTGTTGGGATTTTGACAGGGATTACATTGAATCTGTAGATTGCTTTTGGTAGGGTTGCCATTTTTATTATGTTGATCCTACCTATCCAAGAGCATGGGAGATCTTTCCATTTTACGATATCTTCTTCAGTTTCTTTCTTCAAAGACTTTAAGTTATGTTGAACAGGTCTTTCACTTGTTTTGTTAGTGTTACCCCAAGATATTTTATGTTATTTCTGGCTATTGTGAATGGTGATGTTTCTCTGATTTCTTTCTCAGCTTCTTTATCATTAGTATATAGGAGGGCTACTTTTTTTTTTTTTTTCGAGACAGGGTTTCTCTGTAGCTTTGGAGCCTGTCCTGGAAGTAGCTCTTGTAGACCAGGCTGCCTCGAACTCACAAAGATCCGCCTGCCTTTGCCTCCCGAGTGCTGGGACTAAAGGCATGCGCCACCACCACCCGGCTAATAATTTTTTAAAGGATAATGTGGGGATGGTGTCTCCGGACCAGAGGGGAGGCATGGGATTAAAGACACAACTCACATGGCTTTATCTGGAGGGAGATTCTCAGTGATTCCTCATGAAATCCTGAGTTAACATCCTGAAAATTCTTCCGTTATTTTCCAAGCAGCCTTATGTACCAAAACATAAACTGAGGGGGAAATTCATTAGCATCTGTTTCCTAGGTAGCCTAGTAGATGTGGTCCTGTCCACATCTACCTATGCCTGCTCTGTCACATAGGCTGAATTAGCATCTCTATCCCGGGCTTCCTCCAAATTACAAAGAAGGAGCAGAACAACATGCTGACCTTTTGTTAGGGATGGCGACAGGCTAGGTGATGGACCATCTGGGCGGCAAGTGTTGCCTGGGTTTCTGGTCACCATACCATGTAGAAATATGGGCCTACAGGATGGAGAGATGGCTCTAGTTAGGAGCAGTGGCTGCTCTTCGACAAGACTCAGGTTTAGTTCCCAGCACCCAGAAGGCATTTCCCCACTGTCTGTAACTCTAGTCTCAGGAAATCCAGCACTACATAGGTGTGGAGTACAGACAGTCCAGCAGATGCACAGACACGTAAAATGAAAATAATTAAAAGCTCCAGAAAGGAAAAGGATGAATGTTTATAGGCTGGGACTGTTCGTCATTGAAAAATAACTCCCCTAGCATGTTCAAGGTTCTGAGTTCTATCCCCAGATCCCCTTTTAAAAAGGAAAAACAAAGAAATAGTATAATCCAGCCAAACTCTTGCCATCCTCAGCCTCTGGTGTGCTGGGATTACAGTTATGGACCATTACATCTGACCAAGAAAAATAAATTTTAATAAAATAATACAAGCCAAGTGTGCTGGTAGGTGTTTGTATTCTAGCTACTCTTTAAACCCATGAGTTCTAGACCAGTTTAAACAACAAAACAAGACCTCCATCTCAAGTAGAAGAAAGGAAGGAAGAGAGAGAGAGAGGCAGGCAGGCAGTCTGGCTAATGTCCGCCCTTGTCTTTTAGCACATGTGTACTAAACCTGTACTCTTTTTTTTTTTTTCTGGTTTTTTTTTCCCATGATATTTATTGAGCTCTGTATTTTTCTCTGCTCCCCTCCCTGTCTCTCCCCTCCCTTCTTCAACCCTCCTCCAAGATCCCTGTGCTCCCAATTTACTCAGGAGATTTTGTCTTTTTATACTTTCTACTTCCCATGTGGATTATATCTATGTAAGTCTCTTTTAGTGTCCATATTGTTATCTAGGTTCTCTGGGATTGTGGTTTGTAGGCTGGTTTTCTTTGCTTTATGTTTAAAATCTACTTATGAGTGAATACATATGATAATTGTCTTTCTGTGTCTGGGTTACCTCACTCAAAATAATGCTTTCTAGTTCTAGCCATTTTCCTGCAAAATTCAAGCTGTCATTATTTTTTTCTGCTGTGTAGCACTCCATTGTGTAAATGGGCCACATTTTTTTTTTATCCATTCTTCGATCGAGGGGCATTTAGGTTGTTTCCAGGTTCTGGCTATGACAAACAAAGCTGCTATGAACATAGTTGAGCACATGTCCTTGTGGCATGATTGAACATCCTTTGGATATATACCCAAAAGTGGTATTACTGGGTCTTGAGGAAGATTGTTTCCTAATTTTCTAAGAAATCGCCACACTGATATCCAAAGGGGTTGTACCAGCTTGCATTCCCACCAGCAAAGCAGAAGTGTTCCCTTTCCCCCACAACCTCTCCAGCATAAGTTGTCATCAGTATTTTTGATCTTGGCCATTCTTACAGGTGTAAGATGGAATCTCAGAGTTGTTTTGATTTGCATTTCTCTGATGACTAAGGATGTTGAACATTTCCTTAAGTGTCTTTCAGCCATTTTAGATTCCTCTGTTGAGAGATCTCTGTTTAGGTCTGTACTCCATTTTCTTTATTGGATTATGTGATATTTTGGTGTCCAATTTCTTGAGTTCTTTGTATATTAGTTTCATGTTGGCTATTAGCTTGCTGTATATTGCCTTAATTATGTTTAGGTATGTTCCTTGTATCCCTGCTCTCTCCAAGACCTTTATCATAACGGATGTTGTATTTTGTCAAATGCTTTTTCGGCATCATGTTAAACTTGTACTCTTTTACAGATTCTTCACAACAAGTCCTTGCAGCTCCACTTTTAAATCTTCCCCCAAAGAAAAAGTAGGTATACATTTGTCATAGCCTTACAGAGCTCAGTTAAGAAGTTAGTGCCCCAGAATGACAGCCTGCTTGTGTTCCAGGAATGCTGACTATTACGAGAAGATCTCTGACCCGCTGGACCTTAGCACCATAGAGAAGCAGATCCTCATTGGGTATTATAAAACAGTGGAAGCTTTTGATGCCGACATGCTCAAGGTCTTTCGAAATGCTGAGGTATTTGCTAACTTCAAGCACAAATTTAAGAAGTTTGATCTGAAGAGAGCTATTTTAGAAGTCTTTTTTTGGGAAAGACAATTAACTTTCTTTTTTGGTTTTTCTCCTTTTTTTGGTTTTCGAGATAAGGTTTCTCTGTGGCTTTGGAGCCTGTCCTGGAACTAGCTCTTGTAGACCAGACTGGTCTCGAACTCACGGAGATCCACGTGCCTCCACCTCCTGAGTGCTGGGATTAAAGGCGTGCGCCACCACCGCCTGGCTCTTTTTTGGTTTTTCGAGACAGGGTTTCTCTGTGTAACAGTCCTAGCTGTCTTGGTACTTGCTTAGTAGACCAGACTGGCCTTGAACTCACAGAGGTTCTCCTGCCTCTGCCCCCATGTGCTGGGATTAAAGGCATGCACCACCACACCTGGCATGGTCTTTTAATCAGTACATTTGTTTATTTGTGATATCTACATGTCACAGCACTCATGCGGAGGCATCGGTTCCCTCCTCCTGGCATGTGGGTCCCAAGGATCAAACTCAGGTTGTCAGGCTTAGCAGCAAGCACCCTTACCTTCGCCATCTTATCCACTTGACAGTAATTTTATTTTCATTTTTTTATCTTTGTTTTGCCTACATGTATGCAGTGTCCAATTAGGCCAGAACTGGAGTTGGAGATGGTTGTGAGCCATGTTATGAATGCTGGCAACTGAACTTTCTATGCAAGAGCAGCTAATACTCTGAATTACTGAACCATTTCTCCAGACCCAAAACAAGTCATTTTCATTAAGTTTTCTTAGAATATGCATTACACAGGCTGGAGAGATGGCTCAGAGGTTAAGAGCACTGACTGCTTTTCCAGAGGTCCTGAGTTCAATTCCCAGCCACCCCACGGTGGCTTACAGCCATCTGTAATGAGATCTGGTGCCCTCTTCTGGCCAGCAAGCATACAGACATACAGAACACTGTATACATAATAAAATAAAATAAATCTTTAAGGAAAAAAAAAGGAATATGCATTACAATGTGCTAAATAATGTGAAATTCTGTTCATTAAAAATATTCTAGCTAGGCTGGAGAGATGGCTCTGTGATTAAGAGCACTGATTGCTCTTCAAGAGGAACCCCGCGTTCAATTCCCAGCACCCACATGGCAGCTCACAACTGTCTGTAACTCCAGTTCTAGGGGGATCTGGCACCATTACACAAATAGATATACGTGCAGGAAGAACACTAATACACATAAAAATAAATCTTAAAAAATATTCTAATCAAGTATAGTGCTGTATAACTTCACTGAGACACTGAGAGAAACAATTAATAAATGGGACCTCCTGAAACTGAAAAGCTTCTGTAAAGCAAAGGACATGGTCAACTTCACTCCCAGCGTTTGGGTGGCAGATGCAGGTATATCTCTGTGAGTTCAGAGACATCCTGGGCTACATAGAGTTCCTTACAGTATGTTCTTGTCTCTGGCAGAGCTGGTGGGGTGGGTTCTCAGTCAGCAAGATGACTCTTGAAGTAAAAGTGCTTATTATGTAAGTCTAGCAACCTGACTTTGTTCCCAGAACTCACAGTGTAGTGTTGGAAGAAAAGAACTCACCCTGCTAAGTCATTATCTGACCTGTGTGCATTCCATAGCCTACATGGCAATAACAATTTTTAATAACTTAGTAAACATACTTACACTATACAAGCATTGATCCCCAAAACATACATGAAAATACTGGGTGTGGCCAGATGCAGTGTCTCATACCTTTACTTCAGCATGAGTGAGCCAAAGCAAGTAGAATCCTGTGTGTTTGACGCCATCCTGGTCTATAGCTTGAGTTTGTTTGTCAAGACAGGGTTTCTCTGTAGCTTTGGAGCCTGTCCTGGAACTCAATCTTTATACCTGGCTGGCCTTGAACTCACAGAGATCCGCCTCTCTCGGCCTCCTAAATCTTGGGATTAAAGTTGTGTGTCACCACTGCCTGGCTATAGCTTGAGTTTTAAGCCAGCCATGGCTACATAATGAGACCCTATCTAAAAAGAAAAGCGAGGTGTAATGGTGTGCCCTTACAATTCTAGAGTTGAGGAGACAGAGACGGGAGGATCCTGGGGCCCACTGTCCAGCCAGTCCATTTTAACTGGTTAACTCTAAGTCAAAAGAAGGTGGACAGAGTTCCTCAGGATGACACCTAAGCTTATTCTGTGGCTTACGCAGACAGGCACACATGCACGCGCGCGCACACACACAGAGAAAATTATGGAATACAAGATTGAGTCATTTCTCAAAAGCAATAAATACTAATTTTTCCATGAACTTTTCTTTTTTTTTTTTTTTTTGGTTTTTGGTTTTTGGAGACAGGGTTTCTCTGTAGCTTTTGGAGCCTGTCCTGGAACTTGCTTTGTAGACCAGGCTGGCCATGAACTCACAGAGATCCACCTGCCTTTGCCTCCCAAGTACTGGGATTAAAGGTGTGCGCCCACCACCGTCCAGCTGAACTTTTCTATTACTTAAATGTTTTTACCCGTTTGTTGTGTATCTGTCATTTTTTTGTTCTTGAAAATAATTACATATGAGGCTAAGCTCATTCCTATAATCCTGGCACTTGAAAGACTAAGTCTGAGCCCAGACCAGGCTATATAAGACCCTGCCTCCGAAAGCAAGCCTAGAGTATAAAGGAAATACTATGTACTAGCTTAAAAAAGGCAGTTCTTGGGTTGGAGAGATGGCTCAGTGGTTAAGAGCACTGCCTGCTCTTCCAAAGGTCCTGAGTTCAATTCCCAGCAACCATCTGGCTCACAACCATCTGGTGCCCTCTTCTGGCCTGCAGGCATACATGCAGACAAAATACTGAATATATAATAAATTTTTTTTAAAAAGGCAGTTCTCTTATGATTTTGAAATAACCTAGATAACAGAGCAGGTTATTGGGGTAGAGACTGAAAGACAAAATAAGAGAGGGAAATTAAGAAGTAGAAGAATAATTAGAGCAGTCTTGAATTAGAACATAGTTTCTATTAGAACCCAGCTTCCACAGACATTTACTATGTGCTCCAAACATTTGGAAAACAAAAGTAAATGGAAAATTTCTACAATATGCTTGCAACATTAATTAAAATTTAATGATCACTGTGTTTAATCTTATGTATAGTAAGGCTCTTGACAGGAATTCACTAGCAAAGAAATTTTAAAAATGGAAAATATACCATCTAAATCCTAATTTTAATTCATTATAGTTCAGTTTGTTAGCCAAAATGGGAGAATATAGAAAACCATGCTACCTCTACAGGTAAAAAATGAGAAGAACAAAAATGATTTCTTTCTTTTGCTTTTTCCAGAAGTACTATGGTCGTAAATCTCCAGTTGGGAGGGATGTTTGCCGCTTACGAAAGGCCTATTATAGTGCCCGGCATGAGGCATCAGCGCAAATTGATGAGATTGTGGGAGAAACAGCAAGTGAGGCGGACAGCAGTGAGACCTCAGTCTCTGAAAAGGAGAACGGGCATGAAAAGGACGATGATGTCATCCGATGTATCTGTGGCCTCTATAAGGATGAAGGTCTTATGATCCAGTGTGACAAATGCATGGTGAGTGCAAAAGCCTGGTCCTGATGTGCATGGTGACCACATTCAGAAAAGCAGCTTCCTCTTCCTTGGAGTTGACATGCCAGGCTTTTTATGAACCATAATTTAGTGCAGCTTTTGTTTGTCCTCTACTAGTCACCATATCGCCTCTCTCCTTTTTCATCTTCATTTATGTCTTCCTTTCCTCTTCCTTCTGCCCATTTTAACTGTATTTTTCTCGCAAAATCTGCACCTAGGATAGTAGTGTTTGCTATAGTGCTTTACCTTGAAAACCATGAACAACAACACACAGTATAGAGCATGAATACAAGTATATTCCAGCGTATATAAGTTCACCCACAAATGACCCATATTGGAAGAGTCTAGACCTGGATTTAGTGTGTAGTGTTCTCCATACTTGTGTACTTGTTAGTCTGTTTGCTCATGGGGCTATGAATAGTACGTAAGATTATTAAGAGGCTAAAGTCAGGTAAGCTTCAGGGGCAATTCTTTTGGAGTATAAAGCCTTGACAGTAGCTGCAGCATTAATAGTGTTAAATAGCAAGTGATAGTTTGGTAGTACATTCATCTTCATTTTCTCTCCTCATCTCCCATTTTATTTGTTCAAATCTATGTATTAGACTTGATGGCCAGATGGTGGTGGTGCATTCCCTTAATCCCAGCACTTAGGAAATAGAGGCAGGCAGATCTCTGTTGAGTTCAAGGCCAGCCTGCTCTACAGAGCCAGTTTCAGGACAGCCACGGCAGTTAGACAGAGAAACCCTGTCTGGGGTGGGAAAAAAAAATTGATGTATATACTTTTATTCAGACATTGTTTTCCCCTCTTATCATTTATTTCTGATTTTCCCTCATCCGCTTATGGCTTAATTCCTCTTTTACTTTGCCCCGTCCTGTTGCTTTATTTTTATCACTGTCATGATTACTTCTCAGGGCTTCTCTCACTAAGTGTAAATCCCCTTGTCAAGTGTGCCTGTGTTCATAGGTGTGGCAGCACTGTGACTGCATGGGTGTGAACACAGATGTGGAGCACTACCTTTGTGAGCAGTGTGACCCTCGGCCTGTGGACAGGGTAAGCTGATCCTTAGTTAGATCACATAGCTAGTGTGTGATCCTCCTATGCAGAATTGCTCGGGCTCTCCATGCCTCAGCTTTACACTGAGAGTGGTAATTCTCCCCCTTGCTTTTCTCAGGAGTGTGACCAAAGGGAAACAGGACGCTTAGGATCTCTGAAAGAAATGATACTGTATAAAGCTGAGTGGTGCTGCTGCACGTCTTTAATCCCAGCAATGGGGAGGCAGAGGCAGGCTGATCTGAGTTTGAGGCCAGCCTGATCTATAGAGTCAGTTCCAGGACAGCCAGAGATACCCAGAGAAACCCTGTCTTAGGAAAAAAAAAAAAAAAAAAGAGGAAGAAGAAAGAAAAGGAAAAGAAATGGTACTATATAAAACTAAGATTCTTTTTGTTTTGTTTTGTTTTTAAGTTAGGAGCTCATTGTATAGCCCAAGCTAGCTCCAAATTCACTATTGTCTTGCCTTAGTCTCTCAGTAGTAGAGACAGAGTTCTAAGTGCTGTTTGTGTCAGGTGGTGTTTACTGAAGTAAGAGTCGGTGACTTGACCGAGGTGGATGAGTTTTCTTGGTGCTGCTGTATCTGAGATCTTGGATAAAAGCTTTGCAGCCTCAGTTACATCCCAGGGATCCACATTGGTGGGAAGAGAGAGCCGATTTCTGCAAACTGTCCTCTGACCTCCATACAAGTGCCATGGCGAGCAAGTGTGTAGCATACACATACATCTATTCATACACAATCAATAAGTGTGTATTATGGTCTCAGTTAAGTTGCCTCCATGAAGAGGATTTAGGCAGCACTTCTTTATTTTTGGGGGTGGGGTTGTTTGTTTGATTTTGTTTTTCGAAACAGGGTTTCTCTGTGTAACAGCCCAGGCTGTTCTGGAACTCACTCTGTAGACCAGGCTGGCCTCAAATGCACAGAGATCCACCTGCCTCTGCCTCCCAAGTGCTGGGATTAAAGGCATGCACCAGCACCACCTGGTTAGGCAGCATGTCTTAACCATGGTGCTATTGTCATATTCAGCTGTACAATTTGATGTTGTGAGGGATGCAGTTTAGGATGTTCAACTTCCCGGGCCTTGGATACTAAGTAGCTGTAAGTAGCCTCCAACACAACTGTCATGAAAGTCACCATTTCACACATTTTCAGATGTCGCTGCCATTGCACAGAGCAGTCTCAGAACTAATGCTTCATAAAGCATCCTCTCAGGTCCTGGGCCTGTCAGTCTTGTCATCTACTGTCATTTCTATGGATTTAAAAGCTAGTGCTTTTCATATTTATAGTGTGTTAAAATGACTTTAGTAACTCTTGAATGGAAATTTTAAGTTTTAGTTCTTTTCCTCTCTTAAATTGAGATCATCAAAGTATAATAATTCTAGCCTTTCTGCATTGACTTTCTGCTCTTCAGGAGGTACCCATGATCCCTCGGCCCCATTATGCCCAACCTGGCTGTGTCTACTTCATCTGTTTACTCCGAGATGACTTGCTGCTTCGTCAGGGTAAGTTCAGAGGCCCAAATCCCACTGATGTTCCTGAGTAGTGGGAAATATATGCTCTGTGCATGGTGGTTATTATCCCGCATGGCCTTATCATTACCCCACTTTCAGTATATACCAACTTGTAGAAATAGCTTTACAAAGGTAATTTTATTTATTTATTTATTTTTTATTTATTTTGGTTTTTCAGGGCAGGGTTTCTCTGTAACTTTGGAGTCTGTCCTGGAACTAGCTCTTGTAGACCATGCTGGCCTCGAACTCACAGAGATCCACCTCCCTCTGCCTCTGCCTCCTCAGTGCTGGGATTAAAGGCATGTGCCACCACCACCCAGTGGTTTGGTACCTTTTGTTTGTTTGGTTCCTTGATTGTGTTGTTGTTATTGTTCTTTGTGTCTTGTTTCATTGTTATTGGTTTTGTTGTTTTTGGTTGGTTGGTTGTTTTTTGTTTTGTTTTGTTTTGTTTTGTTTTTCCAGATAGTAGCTTAGGTAAAGCCTCAGATTCCCAGCTGTCCTCCTGCCTCTGCCTCCAAAGTTCTGGGATAATAGGCATTAGCTACTTTGTCTGACTTAGACTAGTTTTATTTTGTCTGTTTGCTTGTTTGTTTCTGTGCTGGTGATTGACATGCTAGTCAAATAGCTTGTTACAGCCAAGGTCCTTATTGTAATTTTAAACCTAGTAGACCAGATATAGTAGCACAATATCTTTAATTCCATCTGTAGACAGACGGTAGATCTCTGAATTTGAGGCCTGACTGGTTTACTTAGTGACTTCCAGGCCAGGCAGGGCTACATAGGAAGACCTGTCTCAAAAACAAATTAAAAAAAAAAAAATAGTAAACCTAGTAAAGAGAAAGCACAAAAAAATAGAGACCCTTCTGTACTTAGAATTGTTGTTATAAGAAAGGCTACTGGTTTTACTTTCTTGATTTCTTTTGTAGTACTAGGAATTGAACCTAGTGCTTGTTCGTTTAATGACTAGGCTGTCTGCCTGCTGCCTCCATATTGTTTTAGACCCTGGATCAGATAAAAGGATGCCTTATGGAATACATTCAGGGGCTAATATTAATGTTCTCCTTTGTTCTGTACATTCCTAGGTGATTGTGTGTACCTGATGAGGGACAGTCGGCGCACACCTGATGGCCATCCAGTCCGTCAGTCCTACAGACTGTTATCACACATTAACCGAGATAAACTTGACATCTTTAGAATTGAAAAGCTTTGGAAGAATGAGAAGTATGTGCTGGGTCCTCTCTTCTTCCAGCTGTGTCCTCCCAGCAAAGTGGAGTGTGCGCTGGAGTCTTGCTAGTAGACTTAACCTCTCCTTTCTCATTTTCCCTTTTTTTTTCTTTTTTTTTTTTTTTTTTTTTTTTTTTTTTTTTTTTTTTAAGAGAGGAACGGTTTGCCTTTGGTCACCATTATTTCCGCCCCCATGAAACCCACCACTCTCCATCCCGTCGGTTCTATCACAATGAGCTATTTCGGGTGCCACTCTATGAGATCATTCCCTTGGAGGCTGTAGTTGGGACCTGCTGTGTGTTGGACCTTTATACATATTGTAAAGGTAAATGAAGAAGGCTTGTTGAGAGGTGGTCTTTGGGACTGGAGAGATGGCTCAGCAGTTAAGAGCACTGGCTGCTCTTGCAGAGGACCCAAGTTCAGTTCCCAGCACCCACATGGCAGCTCAGAACCACCTGTAACTCCAGTTCTAAGGGACCCAGCACTTTCTTCTGGCTTTTATGGGCACCAGGCATACACATGGTACACATACATATATATATATATTTAGGCAAAACATTCACATATATTTTCTTACTCATTTATTCATTCACTTTGCAACAAGATCTTACTAAGCTGCCCTTGCCTGGAATTCACTGTGTATACTAAGCGGACTTCAATTCCAAAGTCAAATCCAGCTGCCTGAGATTACAGGTGTATGTACACCACCATAGCCATCTATTAAAGGTATTCTAATGTGTCTACTCAGAAAGAGCTGGGTGTGAGCTTCCCTGAGAGGATCTTTCTTCTTTTTTTTTTCTTTTCTTTTTTCTTTTTTTTTTTTTTTGATTTTTCAAGACAGGGTTTCTCTGTGGCTTTGGAGCCTGTCCTGGAACTAGCTCTATATACCAGGCTGGTCTTGAATCACAGAGATCCGCCTGCCTCTGCCTCCCGGGTGCTGGGATTAAAGGCGTGCGCCACCACCGCCCGACTCTTTTTTCTTTTATTTAGTGCTCAGAACTTAAATATTCATAATGCCAACACCTTTTTCCCCCCCAAGTGAATTTGGGGGATTGAACTCAGGTCATCAGACTTGTTGGCCATCACTTGGGCCCAACTTTTTCTTTCCAGACAGGGTTTCTCTGTGTATCCCTGGCTGGCTTAATACTTAGAACTCACCAAGCTGGCCTCGAACTCAGAATTCCATCTGGCTCTGCCTCCCCCAACCTCCCATCCCCCGCACCACCACCCCAACATTTTAAAATCCAACTGCATCACATTTGATGCAATTTCAAAATCCAACTGCATCACATTTAACTACTTATATACTTAACCAAGCATAAGTTTCCTTAATTTGAAACCAGATATTTTTGAGTTTTACAAAGATCAAATAATACACAAAAGCTCTAGTTTATGGATAGCTCAATGTCTGTTTGTTGCCATAATTGGCAAGAACTTAGTGACCTATATCTTTATTTCGTTATCATAGCAAAAACTTAACAGTAGTAAGTGTTCTGTTCCATATTGACAAACTGCTTACAGCTCTGTGACCCTCACTTCTCCAGTTAATAAAGGGTTGGTTTTCTGGTGTGCTTCCTCGTGTTTATGACTCTTCCTTTCTCATGATTCCCCATGAGCCATTCTGTCCCTCAGAGTATTTGCTCAAAAATCCCTGCAACATTCAGTGTGCATTTCTGAGTTTTTACATTGTTATTTCATTCCACTGCTGTGTTCCATCTCCTTTTGGATACTAGGTCTTCCACAACCACCAAATGCTTGCTCTCCAGCCTTTCCTAATGACTGCCATGTCTTCTCCCTCAGAGATTGTTGTTTACCGGGCTCCTTCTGGGAACAAAGGAAAATCAGATTTACTGATCTTTTTTTCAGATCTTTTTGTTGTTGTTTTGGTTGTTTTTGAGATGGGTTTTTCTATGTAGACCAGACCTGTCTGGCCTTGAACTCGGAAATCTTCTTGCCTTGCTGAAATTAAAGGTGTGCACCACCACTCTCGGGCCTAGATCTATTTTATTTTTAATAATGCGGCTATGTGTAGGTATCTTTGTGTGAGTACTGGTGCCTCCAGAGGCCAAAGAGAGGGTGTAAAATCCCCTGGAGCTGCAGTGACAGACAATTATGAGCCCTCTCACCTGAGTACTGGGAACCAAACTCTGGTCCTCTGTAAAAGCAGCGTGTACTCTTAGCAGCTGAGCCATCTCTCTGGCCTGAGAAGGCAGATCCTCTAACAGTGTTTGATTTTACAGGGAGACCTAAAGGAGTAAAGGAACAAGACGTCTACATCTGTGACTATCGGCTTGACAAGTCAGCACACCTATTTTACAAGACCCATCGGAACCGCTACCCTGTCTGCACCAAACCCTATGCCTTTGATCATTTCCCCAAGAAACTCACTCCCAAAAGAGATTTCTCAGTAAGTCATCTTTGGTGTTTTTGTCTTAAAGCAGGATCTCACTGCTTAGTTCAGTTCACGTTGAATTTTTTTTGTTTTTGGTTTTTTGTTTTTCGAGACAGGGTTTCTCTGTAGCTTTGGAGCCTGTCCTGGAACTAGCTCTTGTAGACTCACAGAAATCCACCTGCCTCTGCCTTCCGAGTGCTGGGATTAAAGGCGTGCGCCACCACTGCCAGGCAATTTTTAATTCTTTTGCCTTTACCTCCTGGAATTACATGTGTATGACACTAGGCCTCACTATTCTTTTTTTTTTAAAAAAAAAATAATATGTATAGTGAGTGTACACATGTACAAATTCAGGTGAGAAAGCCAGAAGAGACTGGCTTCCCTGTTCTATTACTCTCCATCCTAATCCCTTGAGACAGGGTCCCTCACTGTACCTGGAACTAACAGCCAGCAAACTCCAGTAAACTCCCTTGCTTTAGCCCAGCACCCAGCACTAGACTAAACCTTGCTTTTTTATGTGAGTAGTGGGGATTTGAACTCAGGTCTTCATGCTTATATGGTGACTACTCCTACCTGCTGAGTATTCTCCCCATCCCTCTATACATTTCTTTCTTCATAGTCATAATTTGTAAAAGCCAGGTGTGGTGGTGTACTTGGGATACAGAGGCAGATGGATTTCTGTGAGTTGAAAGCTAACCTGGTCTACATAGTAAGTTCTAGACCAGCTAGGACTACATAGTGAGACCCTGTCTAAATAAATAAATAAGTAAGAAGGATAGTGTCCCTGAAAAGTAATCTTTTTGGTTTTATTTTGCAGGGTCCAGGTTGGCCTCATAGCCACTGTGTAGCCCAGGCTTATGTTGAGCTCCAAGCAATCCTAGCTCTTAAAAAGTCCTTTGATGCTTTTTCTTTTTTTATGTCTAAGTCGAAAATGTGAGGCATGGCTGGGTGTGAAGATATAGGCCACTAATCACAGCCCTTCACATGCAGAAACAGTTTGAACACTGTAATTTTGAGGCCAGCCTGGCCCATGTAGCAAATTCCAGGGCAGCTAGGGCTTCATAGTGAGACCTTGTCTGGAAACAGGTAGAGCATAAGACATGGCTCAGCAGATCAGGGTGCTTGCCTCTGACCAGGAAGGCCTGAGTTTGATACCACAACCCACATAGTAGGAGAGAACCCATAACACGTGCGCTGTGATGCTCATACACCCAAACATAACACACCAAATAAGCAAATCATTTTGAACATAAGACAAGATCATTAAATGTAGTCTGGAAAGCAGCTCGATGACGAGTACTTGTCCATGTTTGCATCCTCATCCTCACCTCCTCCCTGGGGACTGTTTCTAGTTGTTGAAAATACAGACCAGGGGCTGGAGGGATGGCTCAGAGGTAAGAGCACTGTCTGCTCTTCGAGGGATTCTGTATTCAATTCCCAGCACTCACATGGTGGCTCACAACCATCTATACTGAGATCTGGTGTCCTCTTCTGACATGCAGGCGGAACACTGTATACATAATAAATAAATAAACCTTTTAAAAGAGAGAGAGAGAAAATACAGACCAATTTTCCTTCATTACTACATAGAATTTTGGTCATTATCATCTCTTCATTGTGAAGAAATCCCAGCCGACAGGCCCTCATCCTGTGTCAGTCAACTCTCCGCTCCATGGCAGACTTCCTGCAGCTGTCTGCTTAAAGGAAGGGAAGCTCTGCTCTGGATCACAGAGGCTACATTTCCTAGAGTAGCTGCTGTGTTCCAGGAGCGTGTGGCACAGAAAGTGATTCGCCTCACAGCAGTAAAAAGCAAGAAAGGAAGATGTCTGCTGGACAGTGGTGGTGCACACCTTTAATCCCAACACTCGGGAGACAGAGGCAGGTAGATCTCTGTGAGTTCAAGGCCAGCCTGGTCTACAGAGTGAGTTCCAGGACAGACAAGGCTATTATACAGAGAAACGAGATCATTAAATGTAATGAAAAGAAAGAAAGAAAAGAAAGGAAGATGTCATCATCCTAGTAACCTAACTATAAAGAAAAAGATAAAAGTAAATAAGTCACCCAAAATTGCCTTCATTACCCTAGTGTCCCCAGGTCAGATCCAGCGTTAATGTGCTCCCCCTCCTTTTTTTTTCTGCAGCCTCATTATGTCCCAGACAACTACAAGAGGAACGGAGGGCGGTGAGTCCTGGAAGAATGTGAGGCTCCTAAGGGTTAGCCAAGAGCTAATGTAGAGCAAGCAAGCAGCTCCTCACTGGTCTCCGCTACTGGGATTAACTATTCTCTGCACAGGGGAGGTGCAGTCCCATTACACAGTTTTAGCAAGAACACAGTAATGTAAGATAAGAGAAAGGCAACCAGACTAGAAATGGAACTGCAGATGGACTCGGAATCTCTTTCTGGACTGAGCTTTCTCTCTTTCTCTATAAGATGTTGTTGCATCAACTTTTGATGCCTCTATTAAAGAGATACAGTCAGTATTGCAGAGTTTGCCCTTAGCAGTTTGAACTTAACAGTTTATATTTTTGCTTGTTTTGTAAATGAAAAGAATGTTTCTCATGAAGGCTTTTCTATTTCTGTCAGGTAAGAACATAAATAGCCACTTCTGGAGCTGTAGAAATGGCTCAGTGGTTAAGAGCCTGTGCTGCTTTTGTAGAGGACATGAGTTGTGTTCCCTGTACCCATATCAGGTTGTTCATGGCCTGCTCCAGGGGATCCAGCACCCTCTCCTGGCCTCCATGGGCCCCTGCACTCCTGTACATACACAATCATATACATAATTTAAAAGATAATAAATACCCATTGCTTTCTCCATAACAGTAGCCTATAAAAAGTAAAGAAATAGTAGATAAGATAAAGAAGTAAAACCTCCTAAAGACTGTGGGTCCCAGGGCTGGGCCTTTGTGCTCATGAAGCCCTCAGCAGCTTCCCCAGGCTGTGTTACAGCTTCCCCAGGCCTGCTGTGTTACAGCTTTCTATCTCATTTCTGAGAACAAGATGAAAGGTTTAACTTCACAAATGGAAATGAAGTTAATTTGTAAGGGTAGAACACTAACCTAGCGTACACAAGTACTGCCATAAAAAGGAAAAGTGGTTGTTTGTCCTAATGCAAACAGATCCAGGATCCCAAGCCATTTTCCCTCCCTGTCCAAGTGCCTTGCTCAGCCTTGTCCTGAATCTGCATATCCTTTTGGCAGATCATCCTGGAAGTCTGACCGCTCAAAGCCTCCCCTAAAAGACCTAGGGCAAGAAGATGATGCTTTGCCCTTGATTGAAGAGGTGTTGGCCAGTCAGGAGCAAGCAGCCAGTGAGACACCCAGCCCTGAGGAGCCAGAACAGGAAAGAGTCACTACTGACATTGACAGTGGGAAGAAACAGGAGGAAAATAATCAAGAGCCCCAATTACCCAGCACACCTGAGGAACGAAGGCACAACCAACGGGAACGGCTCAACCAGATCTTGCTCAACCTCCTTGAGAAAATCCCTGGGAAAAATGGTAAGACTCAGGCTCATAATTAGGTTTGAAGATGAGTGAGAAGGCAGCGCGTGCATGTGTGCGTGCGTGTTCTAAGAAAATAGGTTTGTTGGGGGTAGGAGAGATGGCTGCTCTTCCAGAGAACCCAGGTTCAATTCCCAACACCTACATTTGAGAGCTCACAACTGTCTGTAACTCCAGTTCCAGGGGATCTGACCTTCACACCAGTGTACATAAAATAAAGTGAAATCAATTTTAAAAGTGAGGCTGAGCTGAGGCAGTGTTCTCCATACCTAGAGCCGCTTTATTTTGCGGAGGTGGGGATGGCAGGAATAGGTCAAAACAAAATGTTGGGCTAGAGAAAGACCTAATTGCTTTAGGCCAGAAAAATAAATCATTGCGTCCTTGAGTTCTCCTTAGAGGTGTAGAAGAGTGATACTTGATGAACACCTTGGTTCTGTTTCAGCCATCGATGTGACCTACCTGCTGGAGGAAGGATCAGGCCGGAGACTGCGAAGGCGCACTTTGTTTATACCAGAAAACAGCTTTCGGAAGTGACTCTCAAAGAAACAAGAACTTGGAGCATCTGGGATCCAGTGGAGCCAACAAGTCCAGTCTCTTGCTCTCTGAGTATGGACAGGGGCGGGTCCATCCAGGCAAGGGGAGTGGGGTCCGTCTTTGACGTTAGGTACTTACTAAACCTTGGAGCTAGTGGAGAGGGAGAGGAGTAGGCTGAGGCAGTTGAGTTTACTTCTCTTGATGGCTTTAGGGTAAGGATTACTGTAGGAGGAGGACCTTGGTAGGAATAGCCAGGAGCTGTTGGTACTTTACAGCAGTTGATACTCCTCACAGCTGGGCTTCTCTGGGCTGCCCTCTAACCCTGTAAGCACTAAAAATGCTGCTTCCTATGACCAGGTATAAATTCAAACTCCAAAGGGAAGGGCCTGGATCTCAGCCCTATCCCATTTGTTCTCTTTTAGCTCTAAGAGCTATGTCAGAGAGAGACCTAAAACAGATGTCGTAGCTGGGGCCTCCCCTTAGTTCCTTGACCAGGGAAGTTCTCTGTCCTTCTTGCCAAGCCAGGTTAAAGTGATAGAGCATGGACTGACTGCTCAGAGCACTTGGAGCTGCTGCCGCTCTCCCACCTCTGCTCCCCAAAACAGAGTCAATAGAGTTGTGGGCTAGGGGAGGCCCCATGGGGTCAAAGAGGCAGTATTTGTAATTATTTTTGTTTTACCCTTCATAACCTTGCTGAACCTGTTTTTCCTACTGAGACAGCCAAGCCCCTGCCAGCACACATGCTGCTTCTCTTCCTGTGTGTCTGCTGTGCTGTGCAAAAAAAAAGATTCACTTCAAAAAAAAAAAAAACAGCAACAAATTTTTTAAAACTACATAAAAACTCTAAACTTCTCCTCTGATGAAACTCACTACAAAACTTGAGCAGTGTGCGCTGTCAGAGTGCTTGTTGCAGGTGATGGAAACACTACTCTCCTTTTCCTAACTGTGTGGTTTCCAGTGTCCGTCTCCTCACCATCGTTCCATCCCCTTCTACCTTTCTGAATGACCTCATCATCAGGAGGTACATCCAGGGTCTCCTTCCCTCCCAGTCTCTTGACCAGAAATTCACAGACCATACCATCTCTTTACAAGTAAAATTCAAAAAGCTTTGCTTTGTCTTCTCAGACATACATATGCATATACATTTTAGATGTTCTTATAAGAGGAAAGATGGTTTTTCAATGTGCCAAGTTGTGTGTGTGTGTGTGTGTGTGTGTGTGTGTAAATATATGCTGTGAGATTGGTAAGCAATACATTAGTAAACACGTCCTCATTACTCTTTTCTGATGCTGGACCAATGATGTCCTAACTGTACATTTCCTTCCCCTTATGATGACGACGCTCTGACTCATTTAGGTAGAAACATTTGACCACCTTTCATTCCATTGATTTTCTTTTTCTCCTTTCTGTGTTATTCTTAAGGGAAAAAAGAGAGAGAGAGAGCGAGAGAGAGAGAGAGAGAGGAAGGGGGTGCCATAGATCCCCTTGAGCAGAGAAAAAGCAAAATATTTTATTAAAGAAAAAAGAGAAATTAAGAAAATAGTTTGGAGTATTTTTCTTACTGTAGAGAAGCATTGTACATTACCACAAGACCTGGGTATAAGATACTCACGTGTGGAGCTGGGGTCGCATGTCCAAGCCCATTTGAGTGGTTTTTTTTGTTTTTTTTCTCGTTACAGGGAGTGGGTGGGAGGGAGGGAGGACTAAGGGCACTTTGGGGGTTTCCTTTTAATCAAAAGCAAGAAAATGACAAGAAAGAGCTTAAATTCAATGTTTTCCTTTAATAGTGTTAAACACTAAAATTTTAAAAAAAGAAAGAAAAAACTTTGTAAAATGTAAGAACAGAAGCAAAAGACACTACGCTGCCATTTTATCTTTCTTTTGTTGAAAGATTAAAAACTGAAATGTTTTTTAGACAATCAAATGTTAGGTAAGTGCAAAAACTTGTTTTTTCTTACTGGTGTAGAAATTAAATGCCTTTTTTATTTTTCAGTTATTTTATAATAACAAAATAAAAACAACCCCCAGCTGCCAGGCGGGTTTTGGTGTTTGAAATGCGGGGCAAAGCACTACATCACTGCAAATAGATTCAGAATTAGTCTGCATGTCTGTAGGCTGTGTGATTGCGGAAAATATAAATGCTGCTAATATATTTCCTTTTTACAGAAAAGCATATCTAAATAGATGATTGTTTTGATGTTAATCTTTGTAAATTATGTATTACCAATTTTAACATTGGATGTAATTGCATAAAAGCTTGCATCTCAATCCTTGAAAGTCTAGCATTAAATGGAAACAACTTTTCCTAACTGTGGAGTGGTTACCTTGCTATTTTTTTGTGTCTCTTTTCTGCCCGCCAGTATCTCCCAGCATGCTCTCTATCCTGTTTCTAAGAAGATCTCTCTAACTCTGTCATCAGTATTCTAGGGTCTGTCTAGTTGGACTCAGCCTGACCAGTAAGCAGAACAATTCTCTGACCAGACATCCAGCTGTTTGTCAGACATGCTGTGCTGTTTTGCATAACCATCCTTTAATACACATTAGCTGGCTTGAACTTAGGGCCACTTTTTTATTTTGAGACAGTGTCTCACTATGTAGCCCTGGCTGGCCTGGAACTCTGGAAATGTAGACCAAGTTGACCTAGAACTCAGATAGAGCTGAGATTGAAGGCCTGCGTCAGCACGCCTCATCCTGCTTCCCTTTATCGAGGTGAGAGCCCAGCCCAGGGCCTGTGCACTACCTCCTAGCCTGGTCGTGGGGCAGCAGTGGCGGTGGTGGCGCACGCCTTTAATCCCAGCACTCAGGAGGCAGAAGCAGTTGGATCTCAGTGAGTTTGAGGCCAGCCTGGTCTACAAAAGTGAGTTCCAAGACAGCCAGAGCTGTTTCACAGAGAAACCCATCTCAAAAACAAAAACAAACAAACAAACAAAAAAGACAAGGTCTGGCTTCAAACTTAGTCTGGCCTCCCAAGTGCAAGGATTATGTCCATGTGCTACTACATCTGACTATAAGATCACATTTTCTGTGCTTTGTGTATAGACAGTGTTTACCGTAAGTAGCTTCCTTGCACTCATGTATTAGCCTTCATAGCAATGCTTTGTAGTGCAGGGTTTGTAGATCAGAAACTTGAAGCAGCAGCAGAGGTGAGTAACTTGTCCAAGGTCCGTCAACCCCTTATTTTAGCCATTAAGTTATCTCTGTTCTAAGAAGCAGAAACTGAGGCTTGAGTTGGTTAAATGACCTGCCATAGATATGTTGAGTCCCAATCTCTGTGGTCAAGTTTGTAGAAATCGAGGAGGCCAGGGAGGAACAAGAACAAAATGCAGAAGAGGAGAATCCACATGGAAACTATTCTGAGTGGAAACCCTTCTTAGTATCTCCAGCCCATCCCAGCCTCTTCAAAGCCAACTTCAAGTTTAAAGAATGTGGGACGAGGGCTGGAGAGATGGTTCAGAGATTAAGAGCACTGACTGCTCTTCCAGAGGTCCTGAGTTCAATTCCCAGCAACCATATGGTGGCTCACAGCCATCTGTAATGAGATCTGGTGCCCTCTTCTGGCCTGCAAGCATACATGGAAGGAATGTTGTATACATAATAAATAAATATTGTAAAAAAAAAAAAAAAAAAGAATGTGGGACGAACCAGGCGGTGGTGGCACACTCCTTTAATCCCAGCACTCGGGAGGCAGAGGCAGGCGGATCTGTGAGTTCCAGACCAGCAAAGGCTATCCAGTGACACCCTGTCTTTTTATTTTGTACCCCTCTGGCTCCTTTCATCCCAGCACTCGGGAGGCAGAGGCAGGTGGATCTGTGAGTTCCAGACCAGCAAAGGCTATCCAGTGACACCCTGTCTTTTTATTTTGTACCCCTCTGGCTCTGAGCTGAGGACCAAACTCAGGGCCTTGAACTTGATAGGCAGGTGCTCTACCACTGAGATAAAATCCCCAACCCCAAGACCCTATCTAGAAGGGAAGAAACTCCAAGGCAGTGAACGACAATCTTAAGAATCTTCTACAGTTGAAGCTGCCACTCTTAGACTCTAATGTTCTAAATGTTTCGGTTTATCTTTTATAAAACTAAATTTTACATTGTTGGCTTCTATTTCAAGTTGTGCAAGGAGATCCCACTGTTGTGTTTACACTTGTATAAGTCAGAGCCATTGGTGTATCTTGCAAAGGTTGTAGTGAGCCAGATGTCTCTGATCTTTATCAGGGCTACCCCACACCATAGCCAGGAGAACTGGTCAAAAAGAGGCAAACAGGCTGTAACACGGGAAAGGAGAGCTGCTGCGGCCAGAGCGCAGGACCGAGCTCTGAGACTCTGGGCCCAGCCTCCTCCACAGTCAACATCACATGACTTTAAATAGGAAAGCATGTCAGTGCATGTGAACTGACAGGCATGGTGGTCCAGCTCTAATTCCAGCACTCAGGAGAATGAAAACACATGTAGTAGTCACAACTAAAGGAGCCTTGAAAACTCAAACTGTGGCTCTTTTCAGGGTAGACTAAACCCCAGAGGAGCTAGTGCAGTGCAGATAGCTGAGCTTGGATCCCCAGCATCCACAGAGTAGGAAGACAGGCACTGGCAGCTGGAGGCAGGAATCAGAACAAACTGTCCAGGTAGCCTCAGCAAGAGACCCTGCCTCCTTAAATAAAGTGGAAGACAGCTGACATCAATCCCTGGCCTCCACAAGCACTCCAATGCACATGAAGTCACACATGTGCAAACATGTATACACTAAGTATATATGTAAAAAGCAGGTGCTGGCTGTTGTGGCACACACCTATGTAATTGGTCCTCAGGAATTAAGGCAGGATTGGGGGAAGCAGTGCCTCTCCAGAAATAGAGTTTAGGCCTAGGCATGTGGCTCAGTAAAGAGCACTGTCTAGCATGCATGAGATCCTAGGTTGAATTTACACCTAAAAAAAAAGGGGGGGTCGCCTTATTCCTAGATGTCATTAAAATCCATTTTTACACCCTACGTAAGACAGACTGAAAGCACAACACGAGAAGCAGCACCACACCACCAGGGACAGGCAAGCCTTAACGAATGGCAACTTCGCCAGGCGGTGGTGGTGCACGCCTTTAATCCCAGCACCTGGGAGGCAGAGGCAGGCGGATCAGCCTGGTCTACAGAGCTAGTTCCAGGACAGGCTTCAAAGCCACAGAGAAACCCTGTCTTGAAAAACCAAAAAAACCGAAAAGAAATGGCAACTTCATGAGGAGTTCGAGATGTTCAAGAGGGGCGAGGTGGTAGAACCGAGCTGTCTCCTGTCACTGTGGTGTTGAGGGCACCAGGCTCTATCTGCAATCCTCCCCTGTGTAGATACTGAGTGACATCAGTCACTGGGCATAGAGCAGCAATCACCTAAGACACCGAGCCGAAAGAAAGACAGCTAGCTTTGCCTACCCTGTCATAGACTGCTGATAAGAGAAGGGGAAAGTGTAGGGACAAAAGGGGGTAGAGCTAGAGGATTTCAACTAAAGGCCAACCGGAGGGATGAAGCTAAGCAGTATCCGGAGGCTAAGGCACAAAAACCTTCATTCTTTAGGAGAGGAAAGTCAAACTGGAGCAGGACAGAGTTACGAGAGTCGGTGAGGTGGGATAGCAACACTGGGTTGGGCTGAGTTTCTCGCCCCTAGAAGTCTTTCAACAGTTTCGGAGCAGGCTGATTTCTATCCCCGCAGGCGCATCTCTTCTCACCAGCCCACAGTTCCCAGAGATTAAAATCTCCCAGACTTAGTGCCTATTGCATTTTTTCTTTTTTTGTTTTTGAGACAGGGTTTCTCTGTGGCTTTGGAGCCTGTCCTGGAACTAGCTCTGTAGACCTCGAACTCACAGAGATCCACCTGCCTCTGCTTCCCGAGTGCTGGGATTAAAGGCGTGCGCCACCTCCGCCCTGGCTATCTGGCTTTTACTGAAGGGATCTGTTTCTCCTTGGTTATGATTATAGCTTCCTGGTTGCTTTGTTTTTTTTTCTGTAAATTAGTCTCCATCTAAACCGCCTTTCCAGTGAGCCCCCTAAGACATCTTTCTTTCAGAAGATTGACAGGAAACTCACCAAACTAACCTGGGGCGCGATGCTTTGCTTTTACTAAAACTGTGTCACCGAGACTGATGGCATTAAATGGAAAGCAGGGTCACTTCTGCCAACATCAGACCTTCCTTTCACCTCAAAATCTAAAGTATAATTTCAGGGGCTCAGCTTCCATCTTCCCTATGTTTATTCAGCTCCATCAGTCCAATGAAACAGCTGTGTAAAAGCAAAGCAAATGGGGCCGCCGAGCCGGCTCAGTGGGCCAGGCACCTGCCATCACAACACTTTGATGCCAAGCACCACAATAGTAGGCAAGAACTGACTTCCCAAAGTTACTATCTGACCTACATACATGTGCCCTGGTACATATGTCCCCTCACACACAAACAAATCCAGAAAAAGAAAAAACCAAGGTGGTAGAGGGCTTGCTGATTCCACAGAGGACCCATGTTTGGTTCCCAGAGCCCACACTGGAAGCTCCGCCAGATTTAATAGAGCAGCTCCTCTGCCCTCTGGAGGATGGATATCAGATATTTACATTATGATTCATAACTAGCAAAATTATAGTTATACTTAAAAGAAAATAATTTTATGGTTAAGGATCACCACAGCACAAGGATTAAAGGCCCCAGCATCAGGAATGTTGAGAATCACTGTAATGGTGACATGGTAGAAAATAAAACTCCCACACTACTCCTCTGACCACCACATGGTGGCAGCTTCAGGTGCACACTTTTAGTCCCAGCACTTGTGAGGCAAAGAGAGTTCGAGGCCAGCCAGGGCTACCTGGTAAGATCCTGCCTCCCCACCCATTAAAAAAAAAACAAAAAACTACCTGTGCTAGGGAAGAAGTACCTATCTACCCTGGGCTCCAATAAAAGGCCTTCTCTCCCCCACAGCAGTCCCTATATCCTGAAACCCTCAGGAACACATAACTCTTCAACTCCCACATTTTATTGGGACAAGGAAGGAAAGGCGGACCAATGCCAGAGGCCCACCCACCAGGGGTGTCCAGGCTTCATCTAGCACTTAGCACAGCAGGAGCACATCTTAAATAGCGGCAACAAGGACAGACAGGAGCCCACAGTCCTGTGGGCTTCGGGGCAGAGGCATGTACTACACTGCACAGTCCACTTGGGTGAAGGTAGAGGAGGGAAAGATGCTAATTTGCAGATAGGAAGGGTTCTCTTGTGTAGATGGAGAAGGAAGTCCTGTAGACAGGAAATCCTTTCTGCATGTCTGCAAGAGCAGATTTCCCCTTCCAGGTGAGTGCTAAGAGAAGGAGGAAAGTTTACTCTAACTGTCCACAGAAATGGGTGTGGGAAGGTGTGTGCAGGAGAAAATGCTCCAGTTCCCATGAACAGTGTTCATGAGCTTTTCCAGTCCAAGGAAAAGGAAACAGGCCCAGAGCTAGAGAACAAGGGAGGTGTACCCCACAGGAACCAGCCCCTCCACACCATCACGCCCACAGCGAAGCCAGTCCTCATTCACTGTAGCAATGACATGAAGCACTTCCCCACGCTGGAAGCTCAGCTGGTCAGGTCCTGCAGCCGTGTGGTCACAGAGAGCCCGGACAGCCCTGGGGGAAGTCAAAGAAAGAAGGATGAAGGGCCAAGGTACCCAGCTCTTCCCACGCCATACTGTCCTACGGCAGATTACCTTGCTGGTTCAGCCCACACTCTGAGTTCAGAAGAAACTTGGGGTCACCTGCTGACATGTTGATTCTCTGGGGCTCTGGCCTCTCTGAACCCCAAACTGACTCTTGAATGATTACTTGAAATTTCACTTCCGTCTGGTATTTCAAATTTTACATATGCAAACAATATGGCCCTCCTAACATTCCAGGCCCTCCTGATAGTGGGAAAGAGCTTTTCTGAAAAATCCAGCATCTCTTCACATTAAATCCACTACCAAAGTTCACTTCTGGCTCACCTCCATGCACTTTCCCTTCAGCTGAACAACCATCGCCCTTCCTGGGAAAGGGCGCTGCATAGAATCATTTATCTCTGAGAGCTTCTCTTTGTCGTCGTCCCCCCAGCAGTCACAGATTGTCCTGAAGCACAAGTCCACCATTCCCAGGGTTCAGCCTCTTGGAGGGTTCCCAGTGCCTCAGAATGACATCCTGGTTTCACGGCTGGCCTACTGACTCATCCATCATGTCCCACACCTGCGCCTCCCTACAGCAGTCTCCCATTTCTCCTCCCAGACACATGCCAGAACCATTACTGAAATACCTTTGAACCTCAAGCCTGGGGACAGTGTCCCTAAGGGGTCTAGCTCTCTTTTGTACCCAGCCATATCTACAGCCATACTGCCCCAAACAATCGAATCCATTCCTAGCCACACATCTCCATTAGACTATATGCTCCCTGAAAGTCAGATACAAACAAAATGGGGTCATTTTTTGTTCTCTCCCTGGCATAATGCCTGGCACAAAGAAGTATCTGGAATACACTGAACAGATGTAAAATCAAAAAGCTTAATTCGGCCAGACATATTGACATATGCCACTAATTCCAGTCCTCAGGTCTCTGCATTCTAGCAACCATAGCGCCAGAGTAAGACCCTGCCACCAAAATAAGGGAATTAATAATTAAATTTAAAAAGCTTAATTCGCTGGGCGGTGGTGGCGCACACCTTTAATCCCAACACTAGGGAGGCAGAGGCAGGCGGATCTCTGTGAGTTCGAGACCAGCCTGGTCTACAGAGCTAGTTCCAGGACAGGCTCCAAAGCTACAGAGAAACCCTGTCTCGGGGGAAAAAAGAAAAGAAGGAAAAAAAAAAAGCTTAATTCAGCGAACTGAAAATACCCAAAGAAACAGGGCCTCAAAAGTAGAAATCTGAGCCAGGCAGTGGTGGAGCATGCCTTTAATCCCAGCACTCGGGAAACAGAGTCAGGTGGATCTCTGAGTTCGAGGCCAGCCTGGTCTACAAGAGCTAGTTCCAGGACAGGCTCCAAAGCTACAGAGAAACCCTGTCTCAAAGAACAACAACAACAACAAAAAAAGTGTGAGCCAGGCGTAGTGGTTCAGGACATAGTGATGCACACTTCCTTAATCCCAGCACTTGAGAGGCTGAGATGTACTGAGTTCAAAGCCAGTTTAGGTTACATGAACACACCCTGTTTTGTTTTTGTTTTGTTTTAAAAAAACAAAAAGCTGCCAGGCATGGAGGCACACACCTTTAACCTTTAATCCCATCAGTTGAGAGGCAGAGGCAGGCAGATCTGGAGTCCAAGGCCAGTCTGGTCTACAAAGTAAGTTCAAGGCTGTTACACAGAGAAACCCTGGGGGATGGGGGCAGAGGAAAAAAGTCAAGAACTAACTGTGCATACTTTTCTTTAATCATGCAGGTGGATCTCTGAGTTCAAAGCCAGCCTGGTCTTGTGATGAGACCCTGCCCAAACAATTTTTTATTTGATTACTTTTTATATGTATGGGTGTTTTGCCTGTGTACATGTTCTGTGCACTACGTTCGCACAGCATCCGCCAGGGTTCTGCTGGCAGGCTCCCAAGTGCAGCCACCATGCTAGCAGCTGCTTTTCCCAGACAAAGAAGCTAAAGGCTCAAAGGAATTAGTGTCCCAGCAGGAACAGGTAGGGAAGAAGCCTGCCCACTCTGAAGACAGACACAGCCCTTACCTGTCAGTCTGCGCCCCGCTGGCTGGTGCCTTCACAAGCCCCACAGGAGGAGTCTCAGGAGACGTCCCCCGCTTCACCAGAGCCAACACACTCACTGTTGGGGGCAGCCAGCTGGATGGTCTCCTAGAGAGAAGGATTTGGTCACTGAAGCCACACCACTCCAGGAAAAATTCAAGAATCCCCCAACTGGCAGTTTGGGAACTGCTCAGAGCTGAGAGCAGAGTAGGCAGCTTTCAGACCAATGGACCCATTAGGGTCTCTACAGCTAAAGCCTCTAGCTATCACTGAAGAGCCGCCTGCTGGATCAAGCTCTGGAATGGGTCAGGGATTTTTTTTTTTCTAAAGGACCAGATAATTATTTTCAGCACTAAGGGCCAAGGGTGAAATCAGGAACTTTATGTAGCCACTAAAATGTAACCGTTTATGAATGTGACCTTTAGAGCCCATAGCTATAAAAACCAAATGCTTACCTATTCCCTAAAGGGTCATAAATAACAAGCCACTGTGAGCTCTACAGGAACCAGAAGGTCAGAAAAGGGACAGTGTGCAAATGCGCACACACCTGGACTTGAAGGCTCCAGTCTCGGTTTCTGAGGTGCCCCCGGGCACACCAAATAGCCGCCCCAACCACATGCTTCTGCCAGGTGTGGTCTGTTCCGTGGGCGGAGGTGCGTCCTGTGTATCCTCAGCTGTAGTTCCGTGACACCTGGGTCCCCACCGGAGAAGAGGGAAGCCCTCAGTGCCACCAGAGGCATAGACCCGAGATGCCTGGGTCAGCTGATCCCACCAGCTGCCTGGTGGAGGGCGGGCTGAGGGGGCTGAAGAGTCGGTAGTGGCCTCTCCTGAAGTCCCTCGGAGACTCTGAGCCAGACGCCCACCCCACTGCAGCACAGCCTGCACAGTCTGCTGGAGGGCAGGAGGGGGTGCTGAAGGGGCAGGAGCCTGCTGCAGGCCTAGGGGTAGGTGGTGGTGGTGCTCGAAAAGCAAGTCCAGGTGGAAGGTGAGCACGGAGAGCGGCTGCAGCAGAAGCAGCAGCTCTGTGGACAGGGATGGACAGCTACCGCGGGCCAGGGAGAAGAATCCAGTGGGCAGATAGAGGAGGGACAGTAGACCTGGAAAAGAGCAGCCAGCATCAGCCCCAGAGGACATCCTGCACCAATCCCAGAGTCAACAAATATCTCCTGGACCTCACTGTGGGGCACAGACACAGGCAAGGGGAATAGCTGGGCGACAGGACCTGTCCTTTCCCACGTGCAGCCTCCAGGGGAAGCATATCCACTTAGTGTTGTTAATGGAGAAACATTATAAGTTAGAAAGGAAACATACACAAAGGTGAGGACCTCCCTTTCAGGGTAGAGATGGAACCTCACAGAGGAAGGAACCCACAGAAGAAAAAGGCAAGGGGCCTATTCCAGGTGCAGAGACAATGGATGGCCCCAGGGACAAAGAAGCCACCAGGACATCAAGTGGAAAAAAAAGTAGGGCTTGATAATCTGGGCTCTGCTTCTCTCCTCCCATACTCTTCTCTGGAAGAGCTTTAAGCCTGGGTGTGTATCCTGATATCGGAAAGAGCCCAGTAACACCACGCCCTCCCATCCCAGCGGCTTCTGACCTGCATCCTCCTGGAGGCTGGAAAACCACAGTTCCAACTGTTTGGTGCTAGAGGAAAAAGGAGAGGAAAATTCAGGAAGGAGGTGGGAAGTGAGGGATGAGGGGAGGCATCTGGAAACCTCTGTGTCCTATCCATGATGTGGTTCCAAGGCCGAACAGCAGTGGGAAAAGTCCACTCACTTGAGGAGGCCCAAGATGAAAGCGTGGAAGCGGCTGCGACTGCTACTCAGCGGGGCCAGTCTGCTGACCTGGCTGTACAGGGTTCCCATGGAATGTGTGCAGGAACCTGAGGACAAGGGCTGCGGTCAGTCAGGTCCAGGCCCTGCTCCCATAGGATCCCATTCCCTCACAGCTCACCTGGCTTCACAGACGCCTCCACCACACTCCAAGGGCTGCTCCTGCGCTGCCCAGTGATGAGGTCCTTCCGGAATGGCTTCAGTCCATCGGCCACCAGAGCATGGAGGGCCGGGCAGAGGGTGCTCAGCACCAGATGCCCCACATCCGGGCTCAGCCGGCTATCCCCCAACTGGGCCTGGGGACAATGCAAAGAAAGCGGGTCCGGAAGCAGGGCTAGCCACTGCTTGTCAAGTGTTCGCGCGCCCTTTCACCTCCCTCAAAACTCACCTTCTGAACCAAGTTCCGAGCAGCCCCAAAATGCGAGATGATTTTGTCCACTGAAGCACTGACAGCTATCAGGAGACCTGGGTGGAGATGGAAGACACATCAAAGCCCCTGGTGCGGGATGCGGGGGAGGGCACGGATAGCTGAAGACCAAAGACAGGCTGATCATTCAGAAGGCAGGAAGGGCGAACTACCTTTCTTTTGCTCCTGCAACTGGCCAGTCCCACTCTGGGCTTCTGCCATCCACAGCCGCTGGGCCCCGGGAACACCGGCAAACGACCAGGAACTACGTACTATGTAAGGGAAGAAGACGCGATGACGCTTTCTTACCAAGGGTTACAAGGAGCGCCGGCTCCCTTGGTCTCGTGGTTTGAGAGTCATGGGAGAAAGAACACAGCCACATGGGGCATAGAGCAGAATGTATAGACAAACCTCAGCCCTTGCCACCCCCACCTCGGTTCCCATTGCCCTTCCTCTTTGGGAAGTTAGGGAGCCACACCGAACAGCTGTGCCTTTAAGTAGGGAGATGACTGGGTGAGGAAATTGAGGGCTGTACCCACTCTGAGCACGTGAGAAGCCTCGACCAATGGAAAGACAGACAGGAAAGGGTGGAGAGTCTTGGGGAACCCACGTAGTCACCTTGCACCTTGTCAAATGCAAGACTCCAGCTTCACCCAACTTGGGGGCGGGATTCGTGGAGGAGGTGTGGCTAGAACCTCCTGGGAGGGTCAGAACCGCCTCCGCGGGGCGAGAATTTCCCTAGCAGAGGAATTCCACAGAGGGTGTGACCCCAGGTCCCTAACAATGGACCCCTTAAGGTGGGCTGGAGACCCAGTAGAGTCGGCTGTTCAGCAAGGAGAGCAGTCACGCTCCTCATCCCCAGAACGTGGAGCAGGGCCAGCCTTCCCGGAGCCAACTCCGAGGGCCAAATCTAGCCAGGCACCCTAGAAAAAGGCTAAAATGCAGACTGGCCTAGGACAGAAGGGGCGGCGGGCCGAGACGTGGCCCGCGGGGCTGGCCCAGGTCCGTCTTACATTGCCTGGGCGGAGGCGGTGGCCTTCTGGTCCAGCGAGGGGCGGTCGGAGGACGCGGTGGTGTTGGCAGCGGGGGGGCGGGAACCTGGCGGGGTGGGGGCGCCGCGGCGGGTAAGGTGCTACTTCTGGGGAAGAGCGGGGATAGCAGCAAGGCCAGCTCGGGGCTGGCCAGGCAAGGCAAGGCCCCCCGCGTGGGAGGAGAATAGGCTCCCACTGGGGATAGCCGCACAGGCAGCAGCTGCTCCTCCGGGGGACTCGCTGCCCCCAGCAGCTGCAACCCGGAATTGGGCCACCCGGTTAGAGGCGTCAAGAGCAGGGACCTGGGTGCGCCCGTGCCCCCACCCTCCAACAGGGGGCGCCCGTCGGCCGAGAACCGGAAAACCGGGGGCCGAGAGAATAGCGGGGGACCGGCTGCAGGCGGGATTGGCGGGGCCAGGTGCGGGGAGAAGGGGGGTAGCGGGGCCGACAGCCAGGCAAGGAGGGGCGGGAGAAAGAGGAGCAAAGAGTTAGTCCCTTCACTCCAAGACCCACCCAGTTTCCCTTTCCCGAAGCGCGCCCTGGCCTTGGGGCAGGGAGGACAGCGCAGAAGGAGGGGACGAGGGCCGGCTCAGGACCCGCCCTCCTACGGTCTGCGCTTCTTACCCACGGCGTGCGCGCGCGGCTCCTCCGGCTCCTGCGCTGCGGGGGCCTCCTCACCCACCGCGGGGCTGCCAGCCCTGCCCTCCTCCGGCAGCCCCTCGGCGATGGGCTGCAGCCCAAGTCGATTCTTCTTCCTCCGCGGAGGGACGGGAGGGGGAGGCGGTCGAGGCGGGACCAAAGCCCACCCAGCCGGAGGGTCCCTGGGCGGGACTGGCGGTGGCTGGGCTCGGCTTCGAGACCGGAGTTCCTTAAAGGTGGTGACTTCTCGCGGAGGTGCCAAAGAACCTCCCAGGGACCCAGTCGGCGGGAGCTCGGTGTCAGGCGAGAAGACTATGAGCCAGTCGCTGCGATCTTTCTTGGCCTGCGGCACAAGGGGCAGCCCCGGACCCCGCTTGCGCTTCTGGGCCAGCTCGTGGAAGGACGTGATTGTCCGATGGGGTACTGGCTCCTGGCTGACGTCACCTTTCCATCCCCCATCAGTTTTCCCTGCATCTATTTTCGAACCAGAATTGGTGTTCAAACAAGAAGCCAATTTCCCAGATTCCGTTTTCAAGCTCGAGTTTGTATTTTCATCGATTTTCCAACCAGAGCCACTGTTCTCAATGGTTTTCCACCCAGCGTCAGTTTTCTCTGTGTCAATTTTCCAAATGGGGTTAATTTTCCAACTGGGCTCTGCTTTTCCTGCGTCAATTCTTCCATCTTCGGTCTCTGAGAGCTCAAGATCCTGTTCCCCACTGTCGTCTTCCTCCTCCAGACCTGGGGAAGGTAGGTCCTGGCAGGTTGTCAGGGCGTTGCAGTTGGAGTCCAGGCCAGGTCCGGATGGGGAAGATATTCCGGAGCAAGAATCCGGAGAGCAGCAAAAGCTGTCCGGAGAGCAGGTGCCAGGGCCCGCTGAAGCCAGGGGAGAGCCCGGCTCCAAGGTAAAGATGCTGGATTCGGGGTGGGCAGCCTCATTACCAGGCAGGTCGCGAGAGTAGACTGACACTGGGGACTCGGGGCTAAGATCTGAGCAGGAGCTGAGAGAAGAGGAGCATCCGGGATCAGAAGGCGAGGCGGCCTCTTCGTCTTCCTGGAAAGGGTCCTGCTGGTTTTCTATGCTAGGCCCGTGCTCCTGGCAGCATCGGCAGGGCACAGCTGGACTGTTGGAGTTGGCATCCACCAGAGTCCCACTGCAGGGCCCTCTGCTTTCCTTGCCCCCTGTGTCTCCTGGAGGCGGGGGTGTGCTCAGAGGCCCCTCTCGTAGTTCAGGACGGCGGGACAAGTGCAGGCCCAGGGAGACATGCTGGAGGTGGATGTGATTGAGGTTGCAGAGTAAAGCCCGCTGAGGGGACAGCATGGTGCTGAGGACGAAGGATGGCTTCCAGAGACCCAAGAGGATCCAGCCTCTTACATCCACCTACCTGGCAATTCAGGTGCAGACCTAGAAGACAAGGATGGTTGAAACCCAGATACTGCGATTGCGTGCTAAGGGCACGGGAGGTGACTGAGGACTAGAGCAGACCTGGGAAGGAGCTGGCTGCCTTGGGAGATATTTAAATGAGATTCAAATCACCAAGAACAGCCCATTAGTTTCCTCTGCAGTATTTGCTGGTGGAGTCGAACATAACCTCCAGGGAACAGAGAAAGGAGGGTCATCAGAGAATGCGGGTGTGCGCTCTCATCTTCGAGGGGGGTGCGAAGCTTGAAAAAGAGTAGGGCCCAGAATAGACCCCAATCCTTTCAAAGCAAGTTCTTCCTTCCAGTCTACCCCCATCTCCCGGAGGAAGGAGACCCTGCCCGGATGCTCTAGTCATGTGAATGGTGGGGAACAAGGCTAAGGATTAGGTTTGTTAATGCAGGAGAGGTCTGGGCCGGAGGAAGAGAAAGCATTCAGCTGGTCAGCTCTGCATCTGCCCCAGTCCCAGTCCATCCTGCTCTAGCCTGCAGCCTGTGTGCCCTCACCGGCTTGCGACAGCAAGGTTTGTCCATTCGCTGTATTGTCTCCATCTTCCAGCCACCACCCACCCCTTTATTTAGCTTCACAGCTCCCCTCCATGTCCCCATCCATCCATCCACACCCATAGATCGAGCCCTCCTCACCAGCGGTCTTCCTGGAATCGACCGGTCTTCGGGTTTGTCTGCATCCCCGCCCAGCCGGGAACAGAGCAAAGGGGAGGGGTGCCGGCAAAGCCCACTGTGGCTGCGCAGCCGCACCCCTTCACGCATGGGCGTGGCGCAGCCCAGGTCCGCCCCGCCCCCCGCCTGATGGTGCGCCTGCGTCACCCATGTAGACTGCTGCAGCTTTGGTTATAATCAATCTCTGATGCCAACCTAGCCTCCCAAGTTACCACCTTCCACCCCTCCATTAGAGACAAAGCCGGATTCATGATTGGTGCAAGCATAAAAACACAGGATGCTGTACAATAATTTATTGAGATTCCTCCCTCCTTTGCAATCTCGAGATCACTTTTTCCGCTTGTAGATCTTCTTTGCTAGTTCCAAGAAGATGGCTGGGGGCAGCGGCGCAGAGTACTGCTCCACGAGGCTCTTGAGGCGGCTGTAACTGTCCTCCTCATACTTTAAGAACACAGCTGGCAGATCCAGTGTTTCATACAGCGCTTTCACCTGTGCCACCTTCTCTGGGTCCTTCTGGCCATAATTCTCCTGGAAGCAGGAAAACGGCTGTACTTGGCTAGGTCCAAAGGATCCCACACTTCATTCATGCATTCCAGAACACTGGGAAAGCTATTCACTCTGCTTTGTTGTTTCATTATGTAGGCCTGCCTCAGACTCCCGACTGCCAAATGTAGCTCTCCTGCCTCCAACGTGTCTCTGGGATACGAGATGAGTATTGCGTCCCCCACACCACTGTTCAGGTCCTGGCTCAGAATTACCCTTTCTCTATTCTATGCTGTCTCAGCCTTGGCACTGCAGAGGGTTATTGGGCACTGGGTGTTGTCTGGGAAGAGGGTCTAGAATCTTCCCTGGCTTCCCTGTTAGCAGCCTTCAGCACATACATCAAACCGCACTGGGGCTGCCAAATGTCACATCTGACCCCTGAGCAGAGGGACAAGCCAACCCCCAGGGCCCTCTTGGGCACCTCCAAGATCTGACGCTGTTGCGGAGTGGCTCGTAGCAGACACTGAACCACCAGCCAGCTGCATTTGTTGTCCTGGATGTCAGTGCCGACCTTTCCAGTCACACTGGGGTCACCAAAGAGATCAAGGTAGTCATCCTAGGCAGAAAAAGAGGTGAAGCGCCTGGCCCCAGCAGGGGTTAGAGGAAGAAGCATGCCCTGCGGCAGACCTTCCTACCTGGATCTGAAAGAACTCGCCCATCTCCAGCAGGATCTTCATGGCATTGGCATGCTCCTTCTCCCCATCAATGCCTGCCTGCAAGGAAACAGCTGAGGCAGCAGGGCCACAGGTACCCTGCCCTTCCCAATGCTTCCTACAGGCCACTGGCTAGTCCCTATCAGGCAGGACTCCCTGGGAGGCCACCTTCCCGAGGTGCCACCATTACAGCTACACTTCCACATTTTTTTGGCCATCTCTTTCTTACAAGACGAAAGGAAAACTTGAAGAGCAAAGTTAGGTGGACCATGAACCCGACTGGCCACCCCCAAGCCTAGTCCTTTACCTCGAGCTTAACTTCCCTGCTCTCCACCAGATGCAGCCCCTATAGGCCTCCCTCTGCTCACCTTCCAGTTCTCTCTTAGGCCCCATCAGAGGCATTGAGTGGCTTGAAGCCATCCAGTCATACAATGCATGCGTAGGATTATCCGGGTTATCGACTCTGGGCCTCCATCCCAAAGCTCATAAGAGAAACGGTGATGCTGCCCCTGACTCACCATGTACATGGCGGCTGCGACAGGCAGGTAGAAAGAATAGAAAGCGGTCTTGTACTTGACAATAGATTTGTACCTGAGCCAGGGGAGAAGATGCATTCATGAGGGCAAGGCCCAGTCTGAGCCCCACCACCCAGACATGGGTGCCACTGGCCCTCACCTCTTTTCAGTGTATATACCAAGATCCACATGGCCCTGGGGTGCTGTGATGAGGTCAAGGGTCTGCCCAATCTCTGTCTGATAGGAACTCTATAAAGCAAGGGTAACAGATGGTTTCTAGGCCAGGCTTTCTCTAGAAATGGAAAACGCTGGCATCCTGGGCCATATCCCAAGCAGTTGACAACTAGACAGTCAGGCAACAGGAGAGAGAGACTCCAGGCTCACAGCACACAACAGCCTTCCTGACTGCCTCTTCTTGCCACCACGCCCTTCCCAGGCCACCTTAGCAGAGCAAATGAGCATGTGCCACAGAGGGCAGCCACAGGGCACCTGCAGAAAGAGCTCCAGCAGGTTCAGGTAGTAGGGCTGCTCCCTGCAGTAGAACTTCAGCAGGCGGTAGATGCAGGCTTCCAGAAGCAGAGCGTCATTGACAGCATCCAAGCCTATGCCTGGCTGTCGGGAAGAGTGAGACAAGAGACAAGTTACCTCTGGCTGGGTTCAACCATCACAGCAGACACCCAACCACCTCCCTATGGCCTGTCCACCAGGCCATTGCTGCCTTCCTATCTACCTTACCTTCTGGTACCAGCAGATCTGTCCACGGCGAGTGAGAGCAGAATCCATGATGTCATCTGACACAAGAAAGAAAGCCTGGAGCTGGGAGGAAGAGGGGGTAAGTAAGGCAAGGCTCCAGGGGCTCCTTAAAGGAGCCTGCTCGCAGTGACAGCTGCTACTCTGGCCACCGGCTGTACAGGTGGGAAGGTCAGTGTGGGGACCCTGACAAGTGACAGGGCCTCCTCTCAGATGCCACATGCTGATGGGCTAAGCTAGAACTATGCCCCTCTAGTCTGCTCTAGGACGCTGCTGGCAGGAAGAACATGAAACGCCATCATCTAGTACAAAACTTCAGTGAATTTTTGTCCCAGTCAGTGACTGCATTATCGAATTTTAGGCAAACCTGACAAGTGAGTCTTTTGGGAAGAGGGACCCTCAAGTGAAAAAGGTGTTCTCACCAGACTGCCCCATGGGGAAGACTGAGGCATTTTCACTATGGGCGACACCCCTGCGCAACATGGCCCACGCCTTTGATCCTGGCACTCAAGGGGAGATAGAAGCAGGTAGATTTCTGTAAGTTCAAGGTCAGCCTGGTCTACAAAGTGAGTTCCAGGACAGCTGGAGTCACAGAGAAATCATGTCTCAAAACAAACAAAAACAACAAAAAACCAGTGGGAGAGAACAGAGGCAGAAAGAGCAGGCTGAGCGAGCCATGGAGCAGCAGCATCTCTTCACGACACCTGCATCCCTTCCCATCCTGACCTCTCAGTGACGCTATGTGGAAGTGTAAAATCAAAGAAACCTTTCCTAGGCTGCTTTTGATCACAGTGTTTTATCATTTGAATAGAAACTTAAGACAGGTTCTCCTTTTTTAAAAAAAAAGGGTAGAGAGATGGCTCAGTGGTTAAGAGGTTCAGTGGCCTCTCTTGCACCCACATGACAGCTCACAACTATCTGTAGTTCCTGGAGACCCAATACCCTCTTCTGGTCTCTGTGGGCACTAGACACACCTGGTACACATTCTGGCAAAACACTCATACACAAAAATCTTCTAATCGTAAAAGTTAAAATTTTAATTAAATTTTTTGGAAAACTCTATTGGGCAGCCCCTCCCTCAGCTAGGGCAGAGCACGAATCCTCCAGCAGCCCCACAGCGCTGACCTGCACCCTCTTCTCGAGGCAGAGGCTGAGGATGGAGTGTCAGGCAGGTCCGAGGTGTCTCTAAGACCCCTGCAGTTCCAGGAACACAGCAACAGCGCAGTGCTGGCAATGTACTACAGGTCAAACATGACTCTTCTCCTTCAGACAGAGCCAAACCCAGGGCTTTCACACACGGCAGGAAAGGGTTTCACCACTCATTTTAACCTGCCCTCCCCACCCCAAAATGATATATTTTTTTATTATTTTTTTTTAACTTTTTTCTATTATTATTGCATGTGCATGTTACAGCACACATGTAGCTATCAGAGGAGGACGTCAAGGGGTTGGTTTTCTCTTTTCATCTATACATAGGTTCTGGGGATAGAACTCACGTCGCTGGGCATTTACACCCTGAACCACCAGCCCTTCATCCACTGTTGGCAGGGGCGGGGGCTGTGTCTGAGTGTGGATGCACACCGCACAGCATGCAGTGGAGTCAAAGGATACTTCTGGGAGTCAGTCACTTTCTTCTTTCTTGAGTTTCAGAGAATCAAACTCAGGTCTTCAGCCACCTTACTGAGCCACCCTGCCATTCCTATATTTTCAGTAGAAGTCTATCACTACGCCAGCAGGTGGTGGCGGAGCACGCCTTTAGTCCCAGCACTTGGGAGGCAGAAGTAGGCACATCTCTGAATCTGAGGTCACCCTGGTGTACAGAGTCAACTCCAGAAAAGTCAGTGCTACACAAGAGAAATGCTGTCTTGGAAAAAAAAAAAAAAAAACACACAACCAAAAAAACCAGAAATCTATCACTATATCATTCAAACACCACAAATTGGTCCACCTAATAGACCCATAATTCAATAAAAGTCAGTAAGAGCCAGGCATAACTGCACACACCTCTAACCCCAACACGTGGAGGCTGAAGCAGACTACTGAGTATGAGGCTACCAAGAGCTGCAGTGAGACCCTGACTCAAAGGCAATGGCCTGGAGATGCAGTTCAGGGATGAGACTGCACTTAGCACAGACAAGGCCTGGGCTTCATCACCAACTTGGAACCCCCTCCCCAACCTGGAAAAAAGAAAACAAAAATAAGCCATAGACATTCAGGGGCCAGGGAAGCTAACCACATAAGACAAAACGATGTGGGGACCCAGGCACATCAGAGCTATCCATGCCTGGGAGCAAGTACCCCACCTTAGGGAAGCAGCCTTCACTTTACTTATCATGTATACAGTGTTCTGCCTCCATGTACACTGGGAACTGAACTCAGGACCTCTAGAAGAGCAGCCAGTACACTGAGCCATCTCTCCTGCCCCAGCAAAACATTTCTAGACGTGAACATGATGTCAAAAATCTGGGTTGTTTATACTGAGTGAGGTAACCCAGGCCCAGAAAGGCAAATATCATATGTACTCACTCATAAGTGGCTTTTAGACATAAAGCAAAAACCAGCCTACAATTCACAATCCCAGAGAACCTAGACAACAATGAGGACCCTAAGAGACATACATGGATCTAATCTACATGGGAAGTAGAAAAAGACAAGCTCTCCTGAGTAAATTAGGAAGGAATGTGGGGTCACAGGAGAGGGTAGAAGGGGAGGGGAGGGGAGAGGAAGGAAGGGAAACGGAGAAAAATATGTACCACAAAAAGCAAGCAAAATCTGGGTTGAGTGTTATGAGTTGTTACGTTTGTACAAGTGTGTACATGTCACACCATGTGTTTTGTGGTACGCATGTGCTTATGAGTGTTGGAGTGTGTGCACGTACATATACAAGTGTATCTGTGTAAGTTTATGCTTATGTGTTTGTGTATGGTGTATGTTTGTACAAATTTGTGCTTATATGTGAATTCATATGAAGGTCAGAGGTCAACATGGGTATCTTCCTTAGTTCTTAAATTCTTATATACATAGTTTTGTTTTATAATAATCTTTATGTAGCTGGGTGGTGGTGGCGCATGCCTTTAATCCCAGCACTCGGGAGGCAGAGGCAGGTGGATCTCTGTGAGTTTGAGGCCAGCCTGGTCTACAAGAGCTAGTTCCAGGACAGGCTTCAAAGCTACAGAGAAACCCTGTCTCGAAAAACCAAAAAAAAAGTGTATTTTCACACATTTGATAAAGATGTCAAAGTTAGGAAAAAATATGGAATGCTTTATGAATTTGTGCATCATCCATATGGGGCCATGCTAATCTCCTGTGTATTGTTCCAATTTCAGTAACATGCTGCTGAAGCGAGCACGTCTGCATAGCATGTGCATGTCTAGTGCCCATCAAAGTCAGAAGAGGGCATCAGCTCCCATAGGTCTGGAGTTAGAGATGGCTGTCAGGTACCATGTGGGTACTGACAATGGAACCCAGGTCCTCTGTAAGAAAATTCGTCTCTCCAGCCCTTCCGTTGCACTGTCTGAACCCGTGCTAGACCTCCCAGCCAACCGCCTCCAGGGATCTGGGTCTCCATGCTCCCAGCAAGGTTACAGACGGGCACAGCTCTAAGCCGACAAGGAATGAACTCAAGTGTTCATGCCCAAGCACTTTACTGACAGACTTGGAACACTGCTCCAAGCCCTGGAAATCCGGTTTATATGTGTGTGTATCTGTGTTGCATGTGTGTATGTGGGTGTTTATACTGTGCAACCAGGTGTCTCCCACATTCTCCACCTTATTTTGTATTTTTTTTTTTTTTGAGAGGAGCCCTCCGTCACTGAGCTCAGTGCTCACTGACAAGATATACTAGCTTGCGAGTAAGCTCTGGGTATCTGCCTGTCTCTGCTCCCCAGCACTAGCATTACAGGTGTGTGCCACCAACCTGAGTGTGGGCATGTGTGCACCAGCACATGGGAGTAGAAGCCAGAGGAGGATGTCAGGTGTCCTGTCTAGCACTTCACCCTTTTCTTCTTTCTGTTTTTTGAGACACGGTTTCTCTGTAAGCCCTGGCTGTCCTGGAACTCGCTCTGTAGACCAGGTTGGCCTCGAACTCACAGAGATCCGCCTGCCTCTGCCTCCTGAGTGCTGGGATGAAAGGCGTGTACCAGCACACCCAGAGAGATTTAAGTTAAAGTTTCCTGAAAATTCTGGGCCTCAAGTGACGCACATTGCCTAAATCTGACTGCAGCACATTAGAGACACAGGAACACAAACACAAGCACAAAACAAGCTGAGGATACCTTTTCCTTGTCAAAGAACCCCTGACTCTGGGAACCGTCTGCCTCTCCACACTTCTTACCAGTTCTACACACCAGCCCACAGTCAGGGCTCGCTGAAGACTCTCGGCATCCTGTTTCCTTGGCTCCACCAGCTCCCGGAATGCTTGCAGCACAGTCAAACCCCGATTGTACTTGCCTCCCACGGCATTGTACTCTAGGACCTGAGGCGGGCAGATGAGAGGACAGCGTAAGCCACGGACATGTTTCCTTTCCTTCTCGCTTTTTTGCTCCCAACCCTGCCTTGGAGAGCCCCTGGATGACTCCCCTCTTCATTGCTTCTCCAGAGCCCTACGGCACCATTCCCTAGGCCCCAGTGCCTGGCCCATAATGCATTCTCAATCTTTCACCCAGGCCAGGACTTAGAGCCTCTCCACAAGCCTCTATTGAAGACGAGGCCCCTAGTAGGAAGGGACAGCTAATTCCAATCTCTGAAGTTGGATGCAGGTAGGCTGTGTGAGTTTGAGGCTGGCCTCAAGATAGAGAGTACAGCCAGCCTTGGCTACAGAAAAACAAAATGGCCTCTCCATTTGGCCAAATTTGGAGGGGATGGCAAGGTTCAGAGCTATTTCTTTCTTCTTTTTTTTTTTTTAACATGCATTGGTATTTTGCCTGCATGTATGTCTGTGTGAGTGTCAGATCTTAGAGTTACAGACAGTTGGTGTTGGGAATTGAACCTGGGTCCTCTGGAAGAGCAGTCAGTGCTCTTAGCCGTCTCTCCAGTTCCAGAGCTATTTCTAAGCCAAGGCATGGCACCCTCTGTGCCTTCTGCCATGCAGCAAGAATACCTAACTAGAGACATCTCTTTAATACCTACACAGTATAGACAAAGAAACCGCTCTCCTTGTTTTTCCCTCAAAGATAGGACAGAAACATTTGTTTTTTGTTTTTTTTGGTTTTTTGAGACACGGTTTCTCTGTGGCTTTGGAGCCTGTCCTGGAACTAGCTCTGTAGACCAGGCTGGCCTCAAACTCACAGAGATCCACCTGCGTCTGCCTCCCGAGTGCTGGGATTAAAGGCATGCGACACCACCGCCAGGCAGAAACATTTGTAAAAAGAACTCCAGACCTAGACATGATGGCACTCTAGCAGATACAGCACACAGGCAGGGGAGTTGTTGAGTTTTGAGGCCACGAAGGCTAAATAATAAAACTGCCTTAAAGAGGGAAATCGGCAGTCAAGTTCCTCTCCGGAAGACTCTGATAACAGCAGCTTTCCCCAGGCCTCAGGAGCCTGATAAAACTAAGACCGCCGGGCGGTGGTGGCGCAGGCCTTTAATCCCAGCACTCGGGAGGCAGAGGCAGGCGGATCTCTGTGAGTTTGAGGCCAGCCTGGTCTACAGAGCTAGCTCCAGGGCAGGCTCCAAAGCTACAGAGAAACCCTGTTTCGAAAAAACCAAAATAGGGGGGCTGGAGAGATGGCTCAGAGGTTAAGAGCACTGGCTGCTCTTCTAAAGGTCCTGAGTTCAATTCCCAGCAACCACATGGTGGCTCACAGCCATCTGTAACGAGATCTAGTGCCCTCTTCTTGCCTGCAGGCATACAGATATAACACTGCATACAAAATAAATAATTTTTTAAAAAAATCAAAATAAATAAATAAATAAAACTAAGACCCAATCTTAGAATTTCAGGACACAAAATCAAAAGTTTCACGAGGTCCAAGGCTCCACTCCCACACAAAGCTCCCACCTTCTGCAGAGGAGGCTGAAGTACACCAAGGACCCACCTACTTCAGAGGAGACTCAGGGAAAAGCTGTTCCTTCCACTCTTAGCAAAAGCCATGCAAAATCCACACCTCTACTGGCTTCTCCAATCCTGAATCCCTCACCTCCTTGAGCCGGGTAATGGCAACGCCTGTCTCCGGGTGGCCTAGCTCATCCTCAGTCAGCACCTTGACAATCTGGGAGAAGTGCTGGACAAAATCCTGCCTGTCTTGGTTACAAGCTTCCAATTTCTGGTTCCCATTCATTCTGAGAGAGGAACAAAATGCTCTGAGGGGGAAAAAAAAAAAAACAGACACACAAATGAGAAGTCTGCTCTGGTGCTTCCCTCCCCGAGGCCCCAAACCCCAACCACACTCACCGAGGCTCCTCTGTCCACACTTGGCACCACCAGCGGGCACCGTGCCAGGCCCCCAGGACTGGACACCCATATGCCAGGGAGGGTCGTTGTACGGAACCAAGCCACCTCTCCCGGGGTGCCCAGCAGGGGGCCGGCAGCAGGAAGACCCCCGCAGATCTCAGCCAGCGGGACAAGGGCATCGTGGGTGGGCATGGGGGCGGGGGCCACCAAGCACTCCCTGCAGGAGTAAGCACCAAAGGCAGATGCTTGGAAGCAGTTACCTCTGGTATCCCCAACCCAAACCAAGCCTTTTACCTCCTGCATCAGAATGCCCGACCCTGTTTCTGCTTGATTCAAAAATTACAGAAAGGACACACATGAAATAAAAAATGTATGACGGGGTGACTGAGATCCAACAGATTTTCACTTAAACCGAAATGGCTAAAACAGAACGCTTTCTGCTTTCCAAGGCTTCATTCACAAGGCTGAGGGACCGAGAATTAGGGGATGGAAGGTCGGTAAGTCACACTATTAATGGAGAAGCCAAGCTGAATTTCCGGGGGTAGTTGGATAGCTGAGCCGACACAGAGCGAGAACTCAACCGAGGGGTCCGAGTGCAGGGTAGGAGCTCAGGCTCTGAGCTACGCCTAAGGATGGCGCGGCGGATGTGGTCTGGAGTACACAGGCCCTGGTACTAACTGCTGCCGGCCTACGGTCAACAGGTGGGCGTGGGAGGGCTCAGCAGGCGCACACCCGCGGCCGCCCGCACCGAGGACTGCAGAACACACCCGTGCAGAGTTTAGAAACTGACGAAAGCCCGAGAGAGCCGCTCTGTCCGACCCACCGACCGAAGACCGGCAACTCCTACACAGCCTGGCCCTTCGGCGCCTCGCAGCCTCACCAGGTCTGAGGCAAGAGTCGACTCCAGCCCCAACAACAGCTCTCACCTGCTCCTTAACGCGACTTCTCCCGGGTCCGAGATGTTTGCAGCTCACACCTAAAAGCGGAGCGCGCTCCGCGCTCAGCACTCTGGGGCCTGTAGTTCCCAGTCTCTCGGCTCGGTAAGTAAAACCTAAATATTACACTACAACTCCCGGCATGCGGCGGACCAGACCGCGGAAACTGCAAGCCTGTCAAACTGGGCGGGCGTAGCCGGGTTCGCTGATTGGCTGAAAGACCTCGTGTGAGCATGGGCCTTGTGACGGCTGACCAATGAAAGGGAGGCGCGCAGGCCATCAGCCCACTGAGAGGTGGGTGGTATTAGGCGACAATACGTCTAGAACAAGTCTGGGAATTCGGCCACGTGGTTACTGATTGTCACTCTTCCAGTGCATCTGGTTGACATTATTAGTAAAACCCCCGGAATAACCAGCCTTGCAGCTTCCTATTCTCAACTCAGGCAAATCATTTATTACATCTGATTCCACCTGGGTGTGGCGGCTCATTTCTTCAGCTCTTAGAAGGCTGAAGCAACAAGATTACACGTTCGAAGCAGGGCGGTGGTGGCGCACGCCTTTAATCCCACAGAGATCGGGAGGCAGAGGCAGGTGGATCTCTGTGAGTTCGAGGCCAACCTGGTCTACAAGAGCTAGTTCCAGGACAGGCTCCAAAGCCACAGAGAAACCCTGTCTCGAAAAACCAAAAAGAAACCAAAAAAAAAAAAAAAAAGATTGCAAGTTCGAAGCCAGTTTGTGTCATAGTTTTAGACTACCCTGAAGACGATATGATATGAGAGACTCTTCCCCAGGGTCTGGGTTCAATTTCCAGCACTTACAGGACAGCTCACTATAGTCTGTAACCTCAGTTCCAGCAGGTCTGACGCCCTCACACAGACACATGCAGGCAAAGCAGCAATGTAATTGAAATATAAACAAATTACAAACAAAAGACACCCTCTCCCGCAGGTACTTTAACTCCCTTGCAGCAAAAAAGATAAAAACTCAAAACAGAAATTCCAACTGTGGCCCAGAGTTTGCTAGCTTACCAGGTGGATTGCTTTCTCTGTATTCCCTCCCAAACTGCTAAGTATTTTCTGATCAACAAACTTCTCCACCAATGCAATAATCCCAATCAGACCAAATGAGACCGAATTAGAAGATGCCCAGGTGCAATGAATGCCAGCACTCCCGCGTTGGCCCCTGGAAAAACATGGAAAAGGGGAAAGGAGAACCAGAGAGGGAAACGGGGAGACCATGTGTTATTTTCTGCTGGGCGGCTTAAATAGCCTGTGGGAGTGGTCTTGAACCGCCCTGGGGAGGAGGTCACCATTTGGCTTTCTCGGAGGTGGAGTTTGGACTGAGGCAGCTCCCAGGGGAGGGGGCTTGAGATAGATCTTTCCACCCAACATTCCAAAACGGATGCCAGGGGCTGGGGTGAAGCCCCCAACCAAACATTCCAAACTCTTTGGATAAAGGGGCGCCAGCTCAAGTCTGGCTGCTTCCTGCGGGCATGGGGCAACATGGGAGAGGGGAGAGTTGGGAGTTGGTGGGCTCACGCTCGGTGAGAGGTGTGGCTGGAGAGGTGTCCAGTTTACTGTCATCCTGGAGACCTCAGGCAGCTGTTCCTTGAGGGAGATGAGAAGGCAGATGGCTAGGAGAAAAAATACATTGTTATTATTGGCCCTATGAGTCATGGGAAGGGGCATTAACTGCCAGAAAGAATGGGACGGACAGGGAAGTGCCCTGGTAGTACAGGAGAGGCAGGGAGGGAAGCAGAGAAAAAGAAAAAAATAAAAAATACAAGAATCATTTTCACATTGATAAGTATTTTGATACCCAGTTGTGTAGGTTTCTCTGCTGATGCAGTAAACCAAATCAAGTCAAATTAATAAGACCAGATTTAATCTGAGCGAAGCAAAGTCCTGGGTGACTTGCAATGGAAAGGAAACAGGAGAGAACTCACGCTGCAGGTGTGGGAACTAGGCGTTCCCACATCTGGTGACATCTTGGGGGAGGAGAGGAGCTGTAGCTTGGAGGGCTTCCTGAGGGGCTGGGTTTGAAATGGGGAAGAGTGAGGCTGGAGCAGAGCTTGCCAGATAAACACCATCATCATTGTTAGTGGAGGGAGGGAGGCGGGGAAGGCAACTCAATCAAATTATAAACTTGGCCATAAGAAGCTGCTGCGGTGCCAGGAAAGGACAAAAAACCTGCGGTCACACAAAAAACAGTCTAGACTCCAGTTTTCCCCGGCTCTTCCACAAGGGCTTTCTATTATCATTCATAAAACGGGGTAAACCGAAGGGCAGTGGCAGATGAGAGGCTGACGGGTATAGAGCTGGGATAAACCTCTGGGGAAATTGGGAGTGGGCGGGGCTTGTCTCTTAAAGGGACAGGGTACCCAGGTGACAGACCAGGCCAGCAGATTACAACACCTTATAATAAAAAGGTGGGAAGTTAGGAATAACAGGTTGAGGGAACTGGGACGGTGGATTCTCAAGACTGCTACCGGCATATCTGTGGGTGTTGAAGTCTTTCCTGGGGGACCTGTGAAGGCTGGTTTCTGGTCACATCCTGGGGTAGCTGGTAGCTTTACTCCTGTCAGGATTTGCAGTGTGGAACTGTCCAAGGTGTTGGAGAACAGAGGACAAAGTTAAGTTTAGGAAGAAAAAAAAATTTCAGGACCAGCGAATTGAAAGGGATGTAACTGACCTGTTTAAGGTGTATCCTTCAATTCGGCTCCCTGGAACTCACAAGAATTTTATGAGTTTGTGAAAACATAAGTTTTAGACACATGCATTGTGTATACAGCAGCATATTTATGTCAGAATGACTGTGACAGATGTTTTTGCACAATGAAATGATAACATGCATTTATCCTCACACCTTTATAACTTGCAGGTACACACTTTAATAACTTGCATTTGTATATCTTTTTTTAAAGATTTATTTATTTATTATATATACAACATTCTGCCTCCATGTATGCGCACATGCCAGAAGAGGGCGCCAGATCTCATTACAGATGGCTGTGAGCCATCATGTGGTTGCTGGGAATCGAACTCAGGACCTCTGGAAGAGCAGCCAGTGCTCTTAACCTCTGAGCCATCTTCCAGCCCTGCATTTGTATATCTTAAAACACATTTTATTTAGAACATGTTAAGAAGTTATACTGAAATTTGTTTGGTGAGGAAGTCCTTTTAAACTGACAAAACCTCTCAGTTGTCAAACTGCATCAGAGATCTTTGAGAGGGACAAATTTTTTCTTGAGTTACTGACTGAAAAATGAGAGAGTTGGGCGGTGGTGGCACACGCCTTTAATCCCAGCTCTCAGGAGGCAGAGGCAGGCGGATCTCTGTCAGTTTGAGGCCAGGCTGGTCTACAAGAGCTAGTTCCAGGACAGGCTCCAAAGTTACAGAGAAACCCTGTCTCAAAAACCAAAAAGGAGAGGGGGAGGGAGAAATGACAGAGAACTTCCTCTGTTGGCTGCCTAGAGCTGCTCCTCCAGCTCCTCCATGGTCTTCAAGGCAAGGGCATTAGAACTGTATTTTCCTTCTGCTGTTTAGCCCAGGCTCTGACAGGTTTTTTTTTTTTTCCGAGACAGGGTTTCGCTGTAGCTTTGGAGCCTGTCCTGGAACTAGCTCTTATAGCCCAGGCTGTTCTTGAACTCACAGAGATCTGCCTGCCTCTGCCTCCCGAGTGCTGGGATTAAAGGCATGTGCCACCACCACCGCGGGCTCTGACAGGTTTTAAAAGATCCTGTGGGCTAGGACAAGTACAGGAAGACAAAACTACCTTGGCCTGAGCAGCTAGGTTGTCGATTCCATATGATTCTAAGTCCATGGAATAGACATATGGAGATCTTCAGCGGTTTAGGTGAAAGGCAGTTTCACCCAGTGGTTAGTGCTTTCACTTGATGAAGCAAATTACAGATGGATGTTGTTCTGTGCCCATCTGTCTTCTCTCTTCTTTGGAGAAAAATAGAGTGCTGCTGCTAGGAACCAACCTGTCTCTCTGTTATGAAAAGTACTTGCCCAAAGACCAGTTTTGCCAAGAAGAAAACAAGCTCCAAGTGGAATGTCTTTGGTGTTCAACATTCTCTTGGGTGCTGCCAGGAGCAATTGTGTCTCACTTCAACAGAACCTTAAGTTATTTAAATGCCATGTTCTACAGAGCCTTGAAGTGGTTGAAGATTACCTATCTATGCAGAATACAATTTCTATGTATCTAAAGAACCTAATTAGTCTAACTATAAGTATGACAAACATAAATGTCTATTGACCTATAATCCTTAATACCTATATAACTTAAAGACTAAGACTTCAAATCAGAATATTAAACAATATTTAAACAATTGTGTAGTGAACGAGGACAATGACCTCAAAATGTAAACAATGTATAAGTATCTTGATCAGAGGTAGAAATATATAATGCAATATGATAAATATATCCTAAGATTGTATCAATATACAAAATTTCTTAAACAGATGTAGAAACATGAATGCATACAATCTGACAAAATAACATTGCATAGGTGTGAAAATATTGTAGACACTAGGCAGGTCTTAAAAGCTGGAGATGACATCGTGAGCTCTCTCTCTGTCTGCACACTGACCTTCACAAGGCATGTACACACACCCCCATAAACTCCTAAGTGGGGTCCGTGACCTCCACCGGAACCAGAGTGGGACTGAACCTAAGACAAAGAGAGAACAAGCTCCACCAGGAGCAGAAGCCAGGGGCAAACCAGGTCCCAGGACACGAGCGGATCAGGATTGAATCAGTGACCAAATCCAGAGTCAGCGATCTCCACCAGAACAGGTCTAACTCCAAGCCAGGGACATCTGCAAAAGGAGATCCAGACCAAGATTTACAGAAACAGATCAAAGCCAGCAGCCTAGACCAAAATAGGCTTGAGACAGCAAACTCCAAGGGACCACACCAAAGCACAGGAGCACTGAACTACCTCCAGGAACAGGAATAACCAACGGGGTAACTAGAACTGTGACACTGACTGTACCACGAGGAAAACCATCTTAGCTTTCGATCTCCTGGCACCTAGAAGATTACTCAACAGAATCTCAGACAGCACCAACCACATCCATTAGAGAAAAAGATGAGTAGAAAAGGTAAGATCACAAGCTACACCACAAAGAGCAACACAATACCAGGGAAACCCAAAGACCCTACAAAAGTAAGACCTGAACAACCAAATATGGATGACCCAGAAGAAAATGACCTAAAAAATAACCACAAGAGAATATCTGAAATTCTTAAAGATGAAATGAGAAATTACCTTAAAGAAATGGAAGAAAAATCAAACAAAAAATTGGAAGATATCAGCAAATCACTTAAAGCAAACCAAGAAAAAGAACTCAAACATATAACAGAAACTATTCAGGACTTGAAAACTGAGATAGAAAAAATAAAGAAAACACAAGCCGAAGGAATTATAGAAACAGAAATCATGAGGAAAAGAACAGGAACCACAAATGCAAGTACAAACAACAGAAATCAAGAAATGGAAGAGAGAATCTCAAGTGCAGAAGATAAGATAGAGGAAAAAGACTCATCAGTTAAAGAAAACATTAAATCTAACCAAATCTTAACCCAAAATATCCATGAAATTTGGGACAACATAAAAAGGCCAAATCTTAGAATAATAGGGATAGAAGAAGAAGAAGAAGAAGAAGAAGAAGAAGAAGAAGAAGAAGAAGAAGAAGAAGAAGAAGAAAGTCAACTCAAAGGCACAGAAAATTTATTTAACAAAATCATAAGAGAAGCAAACCCGGTCCCGAGACACGAGCTGATCAGGATTGAACCAGCGACCAGATCCAGAGCCAGTGATCTCCACCAGAACAGGAGTGGTGAGCTGTGTGCACAACAGGGATGGTTGGAGAGGCAGCAGCCTGTGGGCGAGTCACCTGTGGGGAACAGGAAGCACCGCGGGGATGCCTGGGCTAGCAAACCAGGAGCACTGCGGGATGGGGGTGTGCCTACGCTGGGGGGGGCAGATGATGCAGAACGCGTCAAATGAGGGAACACAAGCCAAATAACTCCAAAGACAGTGTTCTAAGTTGGTTTTTTTTTCTCTTTCTTTCTTTCTTTCTTTCTTTCTTTTTTTTTTCCGAGACAGGGTTTCTCTGTGGCTTTGGAGCCTGTCCTGGAACTAGCGCTGTAGACCAGGCTGGCTTCGAACTCACAGAGATCCGCCTGCCTCTACCTCCCGAGTGCTGGGATTTAAGGCGTGCGCCACCACCGCCCGGGTTCGCTGATGTCTTAAAGGTAGCTGGTGACAGGTCATGTAGCTGGCTAGGGGCGGAACCTCACTAGTCTGTGACTCAGAGAAAATGGCGGCAGCTGTGACTGTCCACGTCTGTGATTGTCTACGTGGTGTAACGCTTTTAACTTTAACCTTCCGCTGGTAAAAGCTAGAAATGTCAGCCTATTTCCCACGGGTGAGGCAGAAAAATAAACAACTGACTCAAGCCGTTTTCTATTCATCCACAAGATATCAGGGGCCGAAAGGGAACAGTATCCTGATAAAGGATCCATAGATCCGAGGGGGGCCCTGGGCCTGAAAACAAGTGCATATTGCTTAGTGAGTGCAGTGCTCGGGGAGAACCCGAGACCCTTGCTTGTGCCAGAGGTGATCTGATCAGTGGTCCCAGTGGACTGACAGAAAGTTGGGAAGTGGGCTGGTTGATGGTCCAGGTCCATGATTTTTGCTTGACTTAGAAACCTTACATCCGCAGCGCCGGTGAGTGGGAGACAGGTTCCACCGCTGCGGTGAGAGGCAGCGAGGGAGGAGCTGGCGGGACCGAGTGGCCTATGGTACAGACCCAGGAGACTGAGCCGAGCCTGCGAGACGGAGGGGGGAAATGAAAAGCAGATAGAAAAACACAGAGAAAGGAGGCCGCTGACGACAGGCGACTGTGTAAACCTGGCCAGTCGATTACAACACCTTCTACCCCAAAATCACAGCCCCGTGGAGCTGTCCAGGGCCATTCCCATCATGATATCACTGCTGTCGGTCCCTCTCTTAGTCCTCTGAGAGCACTGTCCTTTTCCATCCTCTCCAGAGCCTCCACGCACAGAGGCTGTAGAGCCATTCTGTGTGCAAGCCACCTATCTTCCCATACCCTTTCTCTGAGTACGCACAGGAGCCTGCAAGAATTTCCGTTTACCTTGAGTGCCTTTTTGTAACACAGTTTGTGACACCGTCCTAGCCTGACCTGCTTGAGCTTGATCTCAAGACTGGAAAGTGAGTGTGTGCGCCCGCGCGCGCGCATATGAGTGGGCGTGCCCACAGAGGCCAGAGCTCACAGATTGCCTGGAGCTGGAGTTGCAGGCGGCTGTGAGGCCCCCCCCCCCCCGCTGTGAGTGCTGGGAACTGAACCAGTCCTCTAGAAGTTCCACCTCCTGTCCAGCCCCTGGGGCCTACATTCTGACCCTGTCACTGGATACCTGGAATTTGCAAATGCCTTCCAGGTTAAGGGTGCAGTACTACAAGACTTTCCCCTCCTCCCTCCCAGCGATAGCAAGTCAAGGTTACCCGTGCGTCTAACGTACCAGCTTGTAGGTCGAGGGCCTTGTGACTCTCTGATCTGATTAAATGGCTTCCTATAATAATTCACAGCATGCAGGGAGACACAACTACTATCTATATTATTAGATAATAATAAGATGAGTCTACATTTTTTAAAGATTTATCATTTATTATATATATTGTGTTCTGTCTGCTTGTTTGCCTGCTCCAGAAAAGGGCATTAGATCTCATTACAGATGTGCCTCCAGTGATCTTAACCCCTGAGCCATGTCTTCAGCCCCTAGGCCTCAAATGCTTTGAATTGACTTAGTGTAGTTGTTTGTAACTTTCTTATGTGAATTATTACAATTTATTTGGGATGGGCAGTATTTGTGTGGGCAAGTGGAGGTCAAAGGATAACCGCATGGGTTCCAGGAATCAAATTCAGGTTGTCAGCTGAGTGGTGGTGACACACACCTTTAATCCCAGCACTCAGGACGCAGAGGCAGGCGGATCTCTGTGAGTTCGAGACCAAGCCTGGTCTACAAGAGCTAGTTCCAGGACAGGCTCCAAAGCCACAGAGAAACCCTGTCTCGAAAAACAACAACAACAAAAAGAGAAACCCTGTCTTGAAACCCCACAGCCTAAAAATTAAGGTTGTCAAGCTGTTGTGCCTGAGTCCAAGGACGCCCAAGAAGAACACCACAGAGCCACACTTTCGAATGCAAAAGCAAGGTTTTGTTTATTAAGTAGGGGCTAGCACAGGTCCTCTGCCTCACAGGCTGCCACAGCAGATGGAGGGAGAAGTGTTGGGTCCAGGGAGGTCACGCAAAGATAAGAACACCACCAGGTCTAATAAACCAGAAGCAAACTTTATTCCAGAAACCAGATCCTAAGAAAACCAGAAGCTAACTTAAAAATAAAAATTAAAAATAAAGAAAAACACCGCGGGTCACAGAAGCTTATCAGCTAGCTGAGACCACAGCCAGAGATGGTGTTTGCTAGGCTGTGGCAAAAGGCCGGTTTTTGAACCCACTTTTTATAGTAGGGGCACCAAGCATTAACTCTGAACAAAGGAATATTTACGATCTTGCCCTGACCTGTGGGTCGGTCAATGGAGACCTGGAGGGGAGTGAGTTCTAACGTCAATGGGTCAACTATTATATATATATTATATATATATTATATATATATTATATATATATATATTATAGATATATATATATATCTAAAACATATGAAATATGTTTTAGAGTAGATTACAGTGAAAGTCACTAATTGTAAGAAGACAGTCGACTTAAGCAATTAGTCAAAAAAGGGACTGCTAGTAATACTAGAAGGTTAATAAATTAGGATTAACTGGTTCTTACGCTGAGAACTTAGGAGATAGCAGAAACCTTTTCACACTAACTCAAGGTAAAACGCATATACTGACTGCCATACTTTACAACCTCCATTATCAGAGCTCATTAATTAAACCATTGTATTTGTCCACTGTCTTATGGTACCGCCATGTGTATACTGGAGCCCCATGCCTCCCCTTTGGTGGTGCCGGTTTTCCATAGCAGAGACAGTGCCTAACCCAGAGGTCAGTATCTCTGACTCCTAAAGGGTAACTCAGGTCACAGCTGTCATTTATCAAGGATGGCCAGGACACTACTCTCAATTTGTAGGGAGACGCTCTGGCCTTGTAAATAAGATGAAATGACCTATGCTTCCCAAGGATCTGAGAAAAATCGCTCACTGTGAATGAGTGATCCTTGATCTGTTGAGAAAGCTGCTATTTTCATTCTCCTAGACTTATAACTTTATGTTTCTTTATTTTTACATTTTTATTTTTGGAATCTATATCTTTATTTTCTTATTTGCTAGTATTTTATTTAGTATTTTTGCATCAATGTTCATAAGTGAGATGGGTCTGTAATTCTCTTTCTTAGTATTGTGTTTCTGTGGTTTGGGTATCAGGGTAATTGTAGCCTCATAAAAAGAGTTTGGCAATGTTCCCTCTGTTTCTATTGTGTGGAATAATTTGAGGAGTAGTGGTATTAGTTCCTCTTTGAAAGTCTTGTAGAATTCTGAGCTGAAACCATCCTGGGCTTTTTTTGGTTGGGAGACTTTTGGTGACTGTTTCTATTTCTTCAGCAGTTATAGGTCTGTTTAATTTGCTTATCTGGTCTTCATTTAATTTTGGTAAGTGATATTTATCCAGAAGGTTGTCCATTTCCTTTAAGTTTTCCAATTTTGTGGATTACAGGTTTTCAAAATATGACCTGATGATCCTCTGTATTTCCTCCGTGTCTGTTGTTATGTCCCCCTTTTCATTTCTGATTTTGTTAATTTGGATAGTCTCTCTCTGCCTTTTGGTTAGTTTGGAAAAAGGTTTGTCTATTTTGTTGAGTTTCTCGAAGAACCAACTCTTTGTCTCATTGATTCTTTGTATTGTTTTCTTTGTTTGTATTTTGTTGATTTCAGCTCTCAGTTTGATTATTTCCTGTCTAGTTCTCTTAGGTGACTTTGCTTCTTTTTGTTCTAAAGTTTTCAAGTTAACTCACTAGTGTGGGATTTTTCCAGCTTCTTTATGTAGGCATTTAGTGCTATGAACTTGTCTCTTAACACTGCTTTCATTGTGTCCCATAAATTTGGGTATGTTGTGTGGTCATTTTCATTGATTTTAGGAAGTCTTTAATTTCCCCTTTTATTTCTTTCTTGACCCATTGATGATTCAGATGAGCACTGTTTAATTTCTATGTGTTTGTGAATTTTCTGGAATTGGTATATTGCTGTTGACTTCTAGTTTTAAAGCATAGTGATCTGATAAGGTACATTGGGTTATTCCATTTTTTTTTGTATTTGTTGAGGTTTGTTTTGTTACCGAGTATGTGGTCAATTTTTGAGAAGGTTCCATGAGGTGCTGAGAAGAAGGTATATTCTTTTCTGTTTGGATGGAATAGTCTATAGATGTCTGTTAAGTCCATTTGAGTCATAATATCTGTTAGTTCTCTTATTTCTCCATTCATTTTTTGTCTGATTGACCTGTCCAGTGGTGAGAGGGGAGTGTTGAAGTCTCCCTCTATCAGTGTGTGGGGTTTAATATATGATTTAAGTTTTCGAAGTGTTTCTTTGACATATGAGGGTGCCCTTGTATTTGGGGCATAGATGTTCAGTATTGAAATTTACTCTTGATGGATTTTCCCTGTGACTAATATGAAATGTCCTTCTTTTTCTCTTTTGACTGATTTTAACTTGAAGTCTATTTTGTTAGCTATTAGGATAGCTACACTGGCTTGTTTCTTAGGTCCATTTGATTTGTATATTTTTTCCCAACCTTTTACTTTGAGATGATGTCTTTCTTTGAGGTTGAGATGCGTTTCTTGTATGCAGAAGAGGGATGGGTTCTGTTTTCATATCCAATCTGTTAGCCTGTGCTTTTTTATGGGTGAGTTGAGTCCATTTACATTAAGGGATATTAATGACCTTGGTTGCTATCTTCTGTTAATTTGGTTTTCATGGTTGGTGATGTTATTTTGTGCGTTTTTTTTTCTTCTTCAGGAATTGCTGTAATGAGATCATCAATCGTCTGTGTTTTTGTTGGTGTAGCCATCTTCCTTGGATTGGAGTTTTCCTTCTAGTATTTTGTGTATGGCTGGCTTTGTGGCTAGGTATTGGTGTAATCTAGATTTGTCATGGAATATCTTGTTTTGTCCTTCTATGGTGATCGACAGTTTTTATGGGTATAGTAGTCTGGGCTGGCATCCGTGGTCTCTCAATGTCTGCATAATGCTTGACCATGACCTTCTGGCTTTCACTGTCTCCACTGAGAAGTCAGGTGTAATTCTGATAGGTCTACCTTTATATGTTAATTGTCCTTTTTCCTTTGCAGCTCTTAATATTCTTTCTTTACTCTGTATGTTTAGTGTTTGGAATATTATGTGGCAAGAGGACTTTTTTTTTTGGATCCAGTCTATTTGGTGTTCTGTAAGCTTCTTGTGTCTTCATAGGCATATCTTTCTTTAGGTAGGGAAAGTTTTCTTCTATGATTTTGTTAAATAAATTTTCTGTGCCTTTGAGTTGACTTTCTTCTCCTTCTTCTATACCTATTATTCTAAGATTTGGTCTTTTTATGTTGTCCCATATTTCATGGATATTTTGGGTTAAGATTTTGTTAGATTTAATGTTTTCTTTGACTGATGAGTCTATTTCCTCTATTTAATCTTCCACACTTGAGATTCTCTCTTCCATTTCTTGATTTCTGTTGTTCGTGCTTGCATTTGTGGTTCCTGTTCTTTTCCTCATGATTTCTGTTTCTATAATTCCTTCAGCTTGTGTTTTCTTTATTTTTTCTATCTCAGTTCTCAAGTCCTGAATAGTTTCTGTTATATGTTTGAGTTCTTTTTCTTGGTTTGCTTTAAGTGATTTGCTGATATCTTCCAATTTTTTGTTTGATTTTTCTTCCATTTCTTCAAGGTAATTTCCCAATTCATCTTTAATAATTTCAGATATTCTCTTGAGGTTATTTTTTAGGTCATTTTCTTCTGGGTCATCCATATTTAGTTGTTCAGGTCTTACATTTATAAGGTCTTTGGGTTTCCCTGGTATTGTGTTGCTCTTTGTGGTGTAGCTTGTGATCTTACCTTTTCTACTCATCTTTTTCTCTAATGGATGTGGTTGGTGCTGTCTGAGATTCTGTTGAGTAATCTTCTAGGTGCCAGGAGATCGAAAGCTAAGATGGTTTTCCTCATGGTACAGTCAGTGTCACATTTCTAGTTACCCGGTTGGTTATTCCTGTTCCTGGAGGTAGTTCAGTGCTCCTGTGCTTTGGTGTGGTCCCTTGGAGTTTGCTGTCTCAAGCCTATTTTGGTCTAGGCTGCTGGCTTTGATCTGTTTCTGTAAATCTTGGTCTGGATCTCCTCTTGCAGAAGTCCCTGGCTTGGAGTTAGACCTGTTCTGGTGGTGATTGCTGATTCTGGATCTGGTCACTGGTTCAATCCTGATCCGTTTGTGTCCCAGGACCTGGTTTGCTCCTGGCTTCTGCCCTTGTTAGAGCTTGTTCTCTCTTTGTCTTAGGTAACTGGTTCAGTCCCACTCTGGTTCCGGTGGAGGTCGTGGACTCTGAGTCAGGTTGTTGGCTCATTCAGTGTCCTGACTGGGTTGGCTTTCAGGGCTAGATTTGCTCCGGGCTTCTGTTCCCAGTTGGAGCTTGTTTCCACAGCTCTTTCTGTCCTATGAGTCAATTCCACTCCTGTTCTGGTGGAGATTGCTGGCTCTGGATTCGGCCGCTGGTTCAATCCTGTTCTGCTCGTGTCCCGAGACCAGGTTTGCTTCTGGCTTCTGTTCCCAGTGTTGCTTGTTTCCATGGCTCTCTCTGTCCTAGGAGTCTCCTTCAATTCCACTCCTGAGGAATTTGTTGCCTAGGGTGGAGTTCCTTGCCTCAGGGCAACTTTGGATTAGGTTACTGGCTTTGACCTGTATCTGTAAATCCTGGTCTGGGATCCCTCCTGCAGAAGTCCCTGGGTTGGAGTTGGGCCTGGGAAGGCTTCTGGTTCCAGGGTTTCTGGTTCCAGTCTACTGCCTGGGAGGTTCTAGGCTCAGGTGTGCCCGAACCCGCAGGAGACCTGCTTGCTTCCTCAGAGGTCTCACACTTGCACTCAGACCCACAGGGGTTCCAGGTTCCTGCCTATTCCCTTTGATGTCCCAAACCAATACCCAAACCCACAGGGGACCTGGCTCAGGCCCACTATCTCTGAGGTCCCAGATTCGCGCCTGGCCCCGTTGAGATCTCTGGTTCCTACCTATTCCCTAGGAGGACCCAGCCTCACTCATGCCCAGGTTGATGGAGGTCCTGGCTCCGGCCTAGTTCCTGAGGGGTCCTAGACTCTCCCCCAGACCCGCGGGGTTGTTGGCCCACATCCACTCCCTTGAAGGTCCCAGATTCACGTCTGGACCCTCAGCAGTCTCTGGCTCTGGCTCACTCGCTCAGTGGTTACTTCCTTGTACCTGTTCCAGAGGAGATCTTTGGCTCTGGATCTGGTCGCTGGGTCGATCCTGATCTGCTCGTGTCTCGGGACCGGGTTTGCTCCTGACTTCTGCCCCTGGTCGTCCCTGTCATTTTTAATAGATTTAAAAACTAAGCTGGGTGGTGGTGACACAGACCTTTAATCCCAGCACTCGGCAGACAGAGGTAGGCAAATCTCTGTGAGTTCGAGACCAGCCTGGTCTACAAGAGCTAGTTCCAGGATAGGCTCCAAAGCTACAGAGAAACCTTGTCTCGAAAAACCAAAAAAAAAAAAAAAAAAAAAAGAAAGAAAGAAACCGTTTGGTCTGTATTCAAATATAGTCTATTTACCCTTCTGAGATCTCTGATAGTATTAACGGCTAGGGCAGTTATAATGTAAGTTTAGTAGCAAAAGCTATCCTCCCACAGAGCTACAGTCTTCTTGTTAGCTCATTAAAAAAAATGTTTTAAGGTCCGAGGATATAAAAGTTCATAAGCTTGAGGGTCTAAAGAAATAACTTGAGATGTAAAAATAAATGTTTCTGATTTATTCCCCCTCTATGGTATAATTCTAATAAGCTAGCAATGACTACTTACTGTGTGGGTCACAAGCTCAAATTTTTAGATCTATTCTGGTTGCCATTTAAATGTGAACTTAAAGGTGTTTAGTTTTTTGCTAGGACCCAAAGGTATAAATCTATTCTTTCTGTTTACAGATGCTCATTGTCTGTTCTTTCTCTATAATATGAGTTTTTCTTTAAATAAATGAATTTTAACTTCTGTTCCTAGTTTAAACTTTTCTCAGTAGGCTTCCACTTGGCTGGCAGATGCATCTAAGCATCGGTTGCTAACTACAACCTGCTCTGAATGGTGGTGAGCCCTGGACTTCATGACAGCTGATGTGAACCAGTCCAGCTGATATGAACAGTACCTGTTCCTTCAATGGAGTCTGATGAGTGCCCCGTTGCCTGAATGCCCCCCCCCACCTTTGGCTGGCCTTTTAATGCCCCAATGTCAGCTTGACGTAATTGTGAAAGGAACACCTGCCAGCTAACATTCATTCACCAGGACATCCTAGACAAATGTCAGACAATCAGGGGTCTTAAAACTCAGAGACCCCTCACCCCCATCTTTACTACTATAAAAACCCAATTCTAATTGAGCTTGGGGCTCTCTGGACATTCCAAAATGTTGGACATGCAGAGAGACCGAGTTTGCAAACTTGATTAAAATAAAGGCTCTTTGCTTTTACATATGGGACTCGGTTTCCTTGTTGGCTTTTGTGGGGACCCACGGATTTGGGCATAACACTTACCTCTACCTACCAAGTGCTGGGGTTACAGATGCTCACCACTATTTCATGTGGTGCTGGAGATTGATCCCAGCACCTCCTGCACGCTGAGTGAGCCCTCCCCACCTGTGCTATGATCCCAGACAGCTCTTGTTACATTCTTTTTTTGTTGTTTTATTTTGTTTTTTAAAACATGGCTTCTCTAACACCCTCACTGTCCTAGAACTCACTCTGTACACCAGGTTGGCCTTGAACTCACCGAGTTTTACCTGCCTCTGCCTCTCAAGTGCTAGGATTAAATAGGTGTGCCACCATCACCCAGCAAATATCATATTTTAACATTACAAAATGTGTTGCCTCTAGGCTATATAACATTTTCAAACACTAAACTATGGGGGAGGGCACAGAGACAGGATCTCACTATGGATCTCTGACTGTACCCCTAGCTGTACTGGAAAACAATGTGTAGACCAGGCTGGCCTCAAACTCAAAGTAAATCTGCCTGTCTCTGCTTTTAATCTGCCAAATTCTGCGATCAAAGACATGGGTCATGTGTTTCGGGATATTTGATTGTACTGTAACACTCAGACTGTTAATAAAGTTAAATCTTGAATCAAGAGGTGGAGTCCATAAGTAGCTGACCGGAACTAGCCATAGAGATTTTGGAGGACCCAGATAGAAAGGCATAGGAAGAGAGGGCCCTGATAGGCCTAGGGAGGGCCTTGGAGAGATTTGCAGCCCTTTCAGTCTGGGAAGGTAGAGAGAAAGGGTCAGCCAGCCGTTCCTATGCTGCTTTCTTGATCTATCAGATCTGCACCCCAATATCTGGATCCCGAGTTTTTATAATTAATAGAACAATTTAGGTAAATGCTTCAGTCACCACTCAAACCAAACTCTATGATACAGGGTTCCTAGCCAACTCCCATTGTGGAAATTACTGACTGTGTAAAGATGTGTTACATTTGTTTATGCTGTGATTGTTTAACATCTAAGGATATGTTCACGTTTAATCATATATAGGTGTGTTCCATTTGTTTACCTTGCTGCCTAAGGCACCTGATAAAAAAGCTGAATGGCCCATAGCTAGGCAGGAAAAGGGAGTAAATAGAATGAAGAGTCTAGGCTGGGAAGAGAAGGAGAGAAATGAGAGAAGAGAATGAGGGAGGAAGAGCAAAACATGACCAGAGCAAGAAGCCAGGCAGATGGCAGCCAGTTAGACGTGAGCAGCAGTGAAAGCAAAATATAAAATGAAAGAAAAGTAAAAAGCCCCAAGACAAAAGATAAATAAAGAGAAACAGGTTAAATTAAAAGAGCTAGCCAGAAATGAGCCTAAGCTAGACTGAGCTTTTTTTTTTCCTTCGAAACAGTTTCTCTGTGTAGCCCTGACTGGCCTGGTACTTGCTCTGTAGACTAGGCTGGCCTTGAACTCACAGAGATCCATCTACATCTGCCTCTGAGGCTGGGATTAAAGGCGTGCACCACCACTGTCAGAGCATTCATAACTAATAACTAATTTAGGCCGAACATTTATAACTAATAACAAGTCTCTGTGTCATGATTTGTGAACTGGCTGGTGGCCCAAAAGAGAAAGCCTGGTACAAACTCCTACAGAGAACTCCATGTCTCCTCTCCAACAAATAGACAAAGTGGGAGGGACTCTTGTCCCTCTCAGGCATGGATTACACCCTTGACAGCTCCGAAGAAGTATAGAAGAGGGATCTTCACCCTTCACCCCTTGCAAGTTTCTGGGACCAAAGCTCTCAGAGGGGGTTTTCTGGGAGAGCAGGGACACGAGAAGGTTTGAGGTTTCCATCTGAAAGGGGCCAGTTGTTAGGAAAAGGCTGGAAACCTGCCTAACCAGGGCTACAGATGGCACATGGGTAAGAAAGCTAAGGCCCTTCAAACAGGAAAAAAGCCCCACCCTATGCAAATAACCTGTAAAGAAGCCCCACTCAATGCATATAACCTGTAAAGAAACCCCACCCTATGCATATAACCTGTAAAGAAGCCCCACTATGTAAATAACCTAGAAAGGATATGAACTCACAGGGTGTGGGCTTCCTAAGCTTCATTTCTAGGTCACTGGCCCACCTCCACTCCAGGGAGTGCCTTTTTTCCTTTCTTATTTCTTTTCTTGATTCTTTGAGACAGGTCCTGGTTGACCTAGAACTCACAGTGTAGATGAGGCACTTCTTGAGATTCACCCATTTCTACCTCTTAAATTCTGGGATTAAAGAGGTACCTGTAACGGTAAACCACTGCCGCTGGTGAGTGGGAGATGGATAGGCACCATGCAGAGAGAGGGTTTGGGTATAGTTTATTCAGTGGGTTATGGAGGGAAAAGGGAAACGGGAATGGGAGAAGGGAGAAGAGCAGAGAGAGGCAGAGAGGGGGGGGGAGGTGGGAGGGGACTCTTTGGGAAAGACACGAGAAAGAGAGAGCTTGGGATGGAAGCAGAAGGAAGATCCACTTGCCTCAATGGACAGGGGAGGGAATGGGTGGTGTAATGGTCTGTCCTGTCCCTTTAAGAGACAAGCCACGCCTACTCCCTCCCCTGTCTGCTGAGGCAGGCAGATCTTCCTTCCTGCTTGCAGTCTGAGTCTCTTCCTTTTCCATCTCCCTCTTGAAGAGGCAGCTTCTGTCTCCCCCTTCTGTCTGTCTGTCTGTCTGTCTGTCTCTCTCTCTCTCTCTCTGCTCTTCTTTCCTTCTTTTCCCTCTTCCCTTCCATAACCCACTAAATAAATATCCAACCTCACTCTGCATGGTGTGCCTATCCATCTGTCTCTCACCTGCTGCCTTCGGAGACCTGCAGCGTGGTCTCGTGCACCGTCCCTGCCTGGGACTGGCTACTCTGGGGCTCGCTGCCTGCCCTGGCTTGGGGACCTGCAGCGTGGTCTCGTGGAGTGCTCATCTGTCTGTCTCTCCTCATGGCCTGCTGCAGCCACTCAGGGAACTGCACCATCCCTGCCTGGGTATGGCGGCGTGGTCTCATGGGCCGCTGCCTACTGCAGCCACTCGGGATCAGCAGCATTTTATTTTTACCATTACATTGGTTCCGTGAGACTTGGGAGGCTCTCCCACCCCGAGCTCCTCTCCCGAGGTCCGGATCCAGAACCAGTTATTTTTTCCACAACAACCACATGTTTCATATGCCTGAGCATGATTTCTCTGCACAACCCCAGCTTCAATTGGTGAGTTTCCCCCATTCTGCTATGGTTGAGCCCTTTGCTGACATTTATCTCTTGATTGCTTCCCTTAGCTAAAATTGTGACCCGATTGACCCGGGATCAGTCCTCCCGTGCTAGCACTGCATACTCTGTGTGGTGCATTCAATTGGGGGGCCCAGGGTCCCTCAGTTTTTCTTTCTCTTTTTTTCTTTTTCTTTTCTCCCCCCATGCTGTGTTGTTTGTTTTTGTTTTAGTAAAGGCTGCTCGGAGGCCTTGTGGTGTCACCGTTCCACAGGTTTTCATAGTTTCAGCTATGGGTAGCAAGCCATCCATGTCCATCCCCCCTGGGATGGATGGATGCCTTTTAGAGGCCCTAAAACCACAGGCCTTAATGCCTTACTTCTTCAGCTCCTACCCTCACTCAGCCGGTGTCCCACCAGCTCCACTTTTATGAGAGCTTTCTTTTTCTTTTCTCTTTTTTTTTTTAAATCAGAACATTTATTTTATGACAGATTGAAATCCTCAAGATGAACTGGATGCTGCAACAGCTGCCCTCTTGGGTTTAGGGGTTGTCCCTTCAAGGAATAAAAATATGGAATGCTTCACGAATTTGTGTGTCATCCTTGCACAGGGGCCATGCTAATCTTCTCTGTATCGTTCCAATTTTAGTATATGTGCTGCCGAAGCGGGCACTTATGAGAGCTTTCTAACTACTGTCAGCGCACAGGCAAATGGACCCTGCCTCCGCTAATGCTGCCAAAAAGATTGTTTGGATCCACAAGGTGGCTTTTCAATTCCAGCCTTTTGCTCCCCTCTGTGGTTTGTGGCATGGTGGCTCAGCAACAGGGTGGATCATGCCTCTAGGTCTCTCTTATTAGTAACCTTAAATTCCATGCAGCTCAAAATTGTGGCTTTTCCATAGAACATGTAACCGCTGCCATTTTGATTGAGGTCAGGTGACTTTGCCACCATCTTGGCTGAGAGCCAGGTCAGGTGACCAAGTTCTGCCATCTTTACTGAGGTATTCCCTGCCTGGTTCTCCAGTGTTAACTCTGTTACATGGCTGACCTTACTGCCATCTTAACTGAGGTCAGGTGACTTTTCCTCCATTTTAACTAAGAGCCACATCAGGTGACCAAGTCCTGCCATCTTCACTGAGGTATACCCTGCCTGGTACCCTGGTTTACTTATGTTTTTGTCTCTAAATTTCTCATGCTGACTCTGTTGCATGTGTGTTTTGCACAGTGCCATGCCTTTGGTAGGGCCCACCAAGAGCATCCACTTTGCCCAATTCCTGTTTATACTGTGTGTATGTTCATACATGTAACTTAAATGCACCTAAATTTACTGTTAACTGTTATAATTGTCTGTTCATTGTATCTCATTCCAGATTACAAAACAATAAGTCTCATTTTTAAACTGGTATGTACTTTTAAGTCTCTTACAAAAATACTTTATATTTAATCCAGCCCTCATTTAAAATATATTAAGATGTTCTATACTATTGTTAGTTCTGCCCTTAACCTTCTATGCAAGCAGTTTTTTCTTCTTTCTGTCTTTTTATGAGTGTAAATCTTACCTGTTAAGAGCCAGTACAGTCAAGCTCAGAACCAGCTCTCCAGGCAGATTCTATACTGGAGTTATACCTAATAAACAGCCCTCAACTGCTCAGAGATCTGGGAAATATGGCATTTAAATGTTTAATTATTAAAAAACCTTTTCATAACAAAAAGAGACAGGTTGGCTCCTAGCAGCAGCATTCTCTTTCCTCCAAAGAAGACAGAAGACAAATGGGCACAGAACAACGTCTATCTGCAATTTGCTTCAACTGCCAAGCACTCTCCACTGGGCAAAACTTTCATCTAAACTGAAGCTCTCACTGGGTGGTGGCGCACGCCTTTAATCCTAGCACTTGGGAGGCAGAGGCAGGAAGATCTTTGTGAGTTCGAGGCCAGCCTGGTCTACAAGAGCTAGTTCCAGGACAGGCTCCAAAGCTACAGAGAAACCCTGTCTTGAAAAATCAAAAGAAAAACAAAAAATAAATAAATAAACTGAAGATCTCCAGACATGGATAGAATCACTGAAATCAACAACTGCTCAGGTCAAGGTAGGCTTTTTCTTTTTACAGATTTCTTAGCTCACAAGATCTTCTGGAGCCTGGCAGGCCCTGTACTAAACAGCAAAAGGCAAATATGACCTTCAGCAACCATGAAGGACCCTGAAGTTCTAAGTGCTAACCAAGTAAGTTCTCTGTCGTTTTTTAATCAGTAACTCAAGTAAAATTTTATTCTTCTCAAAGATTACTGATGTAGTTTGACAGCTGAGAGGTTTTGTCAGTTTAAAAGGACAACCTCACCAAACAAATACAAGTTATTATGGTATGTACCTGCAAGTTATAAAGGTGTGAGGACAAATACGAGTTATCAAATTCCTCTCTCACACTGTCTTCCATAGTCTTAAAAATACTTTTCATTGTGCAAAAATATCTCACAGTCATTCTGACATAAATATGCTACTGTTTATACAATGTATATATCTAAAACTTCTGTCTTCACAAACCCAAAGAATTCTTGTGAGTTATAGGGAGCCTAATTGAAGGATCCACCTTAAACAGGTCAGATACATCCCCCTCAATTCTCTGGTCCTAAACATTTTCTTCCCTAAACTTTGTCCTCTGTTCTGCCAATACCTTAAACAGGTGTAAGAGACGCCAGACATTTCCATACCACAAACACCAGACAGGAACAAACAGACCAGCTACCCCAGGACGTGACCAGCACCCAGCCTTCTCAGATTCCCCCCAAAGACAATGCCCACAATAAGCAGGAAGCAATCTTGAGAATCTGCCACCCTAATTCCCTTAACCTGTGGTGCCTAACTTCCCACCTTTTTATTATAAAAAGAGATGGGAACATAATGATCTGTTCTGTCCCTTTAAGAGGCAAGCCACGCCCACTCCCTCCCCTGTCTGCTGAGGCAGGCAGATCTTCCTTCCTGTTTGCAGCCTGAGTCTCTTCCTTTTCCCTCTCTCCCCCAAGAGGCAGCATCTGCCTCACTCCATTCTCTCCCCACTTCTCACTTCTCCCCTCCCCCTCTGTTTCTCTCTCTCTCTCTCTCTGCTCTCTTTCCTTCTTTTCCCTCTGCCCTTCCAGAACCCACTAAATAAGTATCCAGCCTCACTCTGTATGGTGTGCCTATCTGTCTGTCTCTCACCTGCCACCTAGGACCGGCCACCTTCAGAGACCTGCAGTGTGGTCTTGGTGCACTGTCCCTACCTGGGACTGGCTGCTCTGGGACCCACTGCCTACCCCCAGTTGGGGACCTGCAGCATGGTCTCATGGAGTGTCCATCTGTCTGTTCGTCTTTCCTCCTGGCCTGCTGCAGCCACCGGGAAACTATGCCATCCCTACCTGGGACTGGCTGCTCTCGGGACCCACTATCCTCTGCCTGCTGCCACATGGCCTGCTGCAGCTGCTCGGGGTCCTGCAGCATTTTTATTAATACATTACAGGCGGGGCTTATCTCTTAAAGGGACAGGACAGACCATTACAGTGCCTGCCCCACCACATCCAGCCTTCTTCCTTTTTTAACAAACTGTCTCTATTTCTTCTTTTCTTTCTTTCTTCCTTCCTTCCTTTTTTTTCTTCCTTTCTTTTTTAAGTATATTCAGGAACACTCAGATACAGATGCAGAGAACATGGGTTTTTGTTTGTTTGTTTATTTTTTATTTTTTTTCGAGACAGAGTTTCTCTGTAGCTTTGGAGCCTGTCCTGGATCTAGCTCTTGCAGACCACGCTGGTCTCAAACTCACAGAGATCTGCCTGCCTCTACCTCCTGAGTGTTGGGATTAAAGCCATGTGCCACCACCACCTGGTCTGAGAACATGGTTTTAAAAGGTCCTGAGCACAAGTCGTTCTGTCCCCATGGAGCTGGGCAGGCCACCTTCCTGGCCTGTGGGTCATCCTGGAAGCTCTCCGAAGCCTGTTGTCCAGGGATCTTTATAACCATTTCATCATGGGTGTATGACAAATTGATAAACTATTAACTGGCTCCCAGTTCCTCTTTCCAGGAGATGGAGGTGCAACTGAAAGTTTCAAGTGTCATTCTTTAACCTTATGGCCAGCTGCCATCAGGAGCCACTGCAAGGGTCGCATGATTACTTTAGGACCCAGCCATGACAGGCTCAATAGGGGCACGAAGTCTCAGTAGTTTACTATAAGACAATACCTGGACCAAGAAAGACCACAAACTGAGACTACCCAGGCACCACCCAGGAACAGACCATGCAAAGGAAATTCCTAATGTGCCAACCATTGTAGATAGGATCACCTGCCAGATCATACCCATAGCTTTCCACTAGGACACCCCTAGACAAATGTCAGCTATACATGGTCCTGAACCTTAGAAATCTCTCACTCCTACCTTTGCTACTATAAAAACCCAACCCCAACTGAGCTCAAGGCTCTCCAATCACTCCAATATGTTGGATATGGAGAGAGTCCAAGTTCAAACTTGAATAGGAATAAAGGCTCTTTGTGTTCACATATAAGGCCCAATCTCCTAGTTGATTTTTGGGGAACTCCATGATCTGGGAATAACATCAATCAAGAGTCCAAGTTCAAACTTGAATAGGAATAAAGGCTCTTTGTGTTCACATATAAGGCCCAGTCTCCTAGTTGATTTTTGGGGAACTCCATGATCTGGGAATAACATCAATCAAGCTAGGCAGTGGTGTTATGCCCATTTAATCACAGCTCTTGAGAGGCAGAGGTAAGCAGATCTCTGTGAGTTCAAGGCCAGCCTGGTCTACCAAGTGAGTTCTAGGCCGTGGACTGGAACACTTCAGTGATTGAGAGTGCTGGCTATTCTTGAAGAGGACCGGGCATCCACATGGTGGCTCATGACCATCAATAATGTTAAGTCCAGGAAATTCAATGCCTTCTTCTGACCATCTGTCTTAGTTTGGGTTTCTTTTTTTTTGTTTTGTTTTTTTGTTTTGTTTTTTGTTTTTTTTTCGAGACAGGGTTTCACTGTAGTTTTAGAGCCTGTCCTGGAACTAGCTCTTGTATCCCAGGCTGACCTCAAACTCACAGAGATCCTCCTGCCTCTGCCTCCCAAGTGCTGGGATTAAAGGTGTGTGCCACCACCGCCCGGCTCTTAGTTTGGGTTTTTATTGCTGTGAAGAGACACCATGACCATGGCAACTCTCACAAAGAAAACATTTAATTGAGGGGACTGGCTTACAGTTTCAGAAGTTCAGTCTATTATCATCATGGCAGTGAGCATGGCGGCGTGCAGGCAGAGGTGGTGCTGGAGCTGAGACTGCTACATCTTGCAGAAAACAGGAAAGCAACTGACACACTGGGCAGTATCCTGAGCATAGGAAACCTCAAAGCCTCTCCCCACAGTGACACACTTCCTCCAACAAGGCCATACCCAACCCAACAAAGCCACACCTCCTAATAGTGCCACTCCATATGAGATTATGGGATCATGAGATTATGAGGGCCAATTACATCCAGTCTACCACACCGTCCTGGGCACCACACACACGGCATATAGACAGATGCAGGCAAAAAAAAAAAAGCCATAAACGTAAGATGAAAATAAATAAATTTTTAAATGTCAGTGGCTCTGAAATATGGACTATGCAAGTCCAGAGCCTAGTACAACTTCAGTGCGGCTTTTGCTAGCCCCCCCAAAGCAATCCCTTACTCACCCCTAGGTCAGACCTACCATCCTGATAATCAGAAGGAACCTTTGGAATGTGTTAACATAGCAATGGAAAGGTTAACAGTATTATCAGATAACATCTGAGGCCTAAAGTGAGATCCTCATATTCCTGTTTCCACCAGTGTGTTAGGTCCAAACTGGGCTCCATTGCCAACAATATCTGATTGCTTTTCTGCCATTTTGATTCTCTCTGTCCTCCTTTTCCCCACTGAGAGGTAGCCTTGGCCATTTGTTCTCCAATAAACCTTTCTTTCTGCTCATGGAGTGGTGTAGTTTGGTGGTTTTGCCGTGCTCTTGCTTACACAATCCATTTTTTAAAAGATTTTATTTGTAACATAATAAAATAAAAAAATAAATAAAGATTTATTATGTACACAGTGTTCTGCCTGCATATATACCTGCAGGCCAGAAGAAGGCACCAGATCTCATTACAGATGGTTGTGAGCCATCATGTGGTTGCTAGGAATTGAACTCTGAAAGAGCAGCCAGGGCTCTTAACCTCTGAGCCATTTCTCAAGCATCATAATCCATTTTTTCCATGATATTTATTGAGCTCTACATTTTTCTCTGCTCCCCTCTTTGCCTCTTCCCTACCCCCTTCAACCCTCCCCTAAGGTCCCCATGCTCCCAATGTACTCAGGAGATCTTGTCTTTTTCTACTTTCTTCTTCCCATGTAGATTATATCTATGTAAGTCTCTTTTAGTGTCTGCATTGTTGTCTAAGATCTCTGGGATTGTGGTTTGTAGGCTGGTTTTCTTTGCTTTATGTTTATAAACCACCTATGAGTGATTACATGTGATAATTGTCAAAATAATGCTTTCTAGTTCCATCCATTTTCCTGCAAAATTCAAGTTGTTGTTACTGTGTAGTACTCTTGGGTCCCTTGAGGACAGCCTTCACACCCCCACTTGATCTGTTTTGCACTCTTGTGGTTGGTTGAAAACAGGAACAAAAACAGGAACAATCTGTTGTTTTGAGCAATGTTTTCTAAGGATGTTTACCCCTAAGCCATGTAAGTTGCAGTGAGAGCTTCCTGCTTTTCCTGGCTCGGCCTCCCCTGCTGAGGGCTATATATACTGTGTGAGAAAGTGGAATAAAGGCTTGTCTGCAGAACCTGAAGTTGTGCTGTGTAGAGAGCTGCGTGCAGCCGCGCCTTAAATATGGCGCCGGCTTCCACTCTCCGCCTTCCTGATGGCAAGTGCTCTCTGTGATAAACAACTCCATATTTGGCTAAGGCCAAGGATCTGGCTTGCTTCCGCATACCTGGACCTATCTGTAGTGCCCACGTGGCGCGCCAAGGTTGGCTACCCAGAGGCTACTTAAGCGGCGGGCGGGCTTCCTCCGGGGAGTGAGTGAGAGAGGGAGAGTGAGTGAGTGAGAGAGAGAGAGAGAGTCAGAAGATTGTTCAAGGTTCCTGAATAAACTGCAGAAAGAGGAGTTCAGTGTTGCGTCTTCCTTGCTGGTCAAGGCGGTCGCGACAGTGCTGTGTGTTAATCCCGATGTCCCTCACTCAGAAGAACTACAGTTGCCATGCTAGCGCAGCAAAGTGGAGGTCCCACCGAGATCTGAGAAAGAAGGGGTAGCGGACGGGGTCGTCCTAGACCGGTAAGGACGGATTGGGGTAAAAAAGGGATCCATAAGCAGTAAGAGAGAACTGATATATGAGATATCTAAATTGTTACAACAACAAGGAACCTCGGATAAACAGAGAACTATAGAAGATTTTCTTAAGACTAGAGCCGCAGCAAGCCCATGGATTTTGACAGGTGGAGGTTTGAACATCTCTGATTGGAAACCGGTGAAAAGAGATTTGCCCAAACGGCTGCAAAAGGAGGGCACCGATAGCGTCCCTATATCTACGTTTTTGCTATGGCGCCTGGTCCGAGATGCCCTGCTTACTGATTAAGTGAAAGTGAGGCCAGAGGTAGTCGCGGCTAAAGAAATACTTGAAGAAATACAGGAGGAGGAGACTGGCCAGTCCATAGGGTCTGTGGAGGAGTCGCATAGGGACGAAAAGGAAATGTCAGGGGTACCAGTGGGAACTTTGGAATCAGGACCAAGACTAGCATCGAAATCTGCATGTTTTCGGGTGCAATACCAGATAGCGATAACCTCTGAGTCAGAAAATGGGGAAGATAGCCTCAGCTTTAGTGCAGAGGATAGCTTATCTGCTGAGGAAGAAAAGCTAGTGCAGGAAATTAAGGTACTTCAGAAAAGGCTGAAGCACTGTAAGGCGAAGGATTCCTTATGTGTGCCGTCAGCCCCACCTGCTTATAAGGATTGGGGAAGGAGGGAGTCCCGTTGGGGACTGACAGATGAGTGTGAGGCTGAAGACAGCTCAGGAAGAGGTGGTGTCTGCTTTCAGCCTCGGCACACAGTTGCTCCGGTCATATAGGTACCTGATCCAAACAATCCAGGACACATGCTGAGACAGCATGTGCCCTTGAGTTTTAAGGAGATGAATCAATTAAAAGAGGCCGTGGTGGCATATGGCGCTCAGGTCCCCTTTACTTTTGCCATAGTAGAATCTTTTGTGGCACTGAATCTTACACCTAGTTATTGGCCCCAGCTATGCCATGTGGTACTATCGGGAGGAGATTACTTATTGTGGAGGGAGAATATCAAGAAAATTGTTTACAAACGGCTAGGTTAAATGCTCAAGTGGGACAGGCACAGCACAATCTAGACATGCTAACTGGAGCAGGAGCTCATGCTGACTTGGCCAATCAAATTGTGCTCGATCCTGCCGTATATCTCCAAATGGCTGCTGCGGCCACCAAAGCTTGGAAAGGGATCAATTGTCAAAAGTTTTACAAGGGCCTTCAGAACCATTTCAGGACTATGTGGATAGGCTATTGCAGTTGGCAGGGAAACTGTTTGGTGATGTGACCACAGCTATGCCCACAGTTAAGCAGCTGGCATTTGAGAATGCAAATAAATACTATAAGGAAGCCTTGCGGCCACATAAGGCAAAAAGCTTATATAAATACATCTGGATCTGCCGGGATATTGATGGGCACTTCATTCAGGGTCAAGTGATTGCCGCTGCCATCAGACCTGGGCAAGGACCACGGACAACTGGCGATAAAGCCTGCTTTAACTGTGGTGCCCCTGGACATTTTAAAAAGGAATGTCCACAGCTCCCTCAGGGAGCTACTGCCAGACCAGGAAAGTGCCCACGATGTAAAAGGGGGGCCCATTGGGCAGATGATGTTACACACCTGTCCACCGCAGGGAAACTTAAGTTTGTCCATGTATCAGTAGACACCTTTTCAGGAGTAATTTTCACATCCTTGCATTCGGGAGAACGAGCAAAAGATGCCATTGCACACTGCCTATCTGTTTTTGCTTATATGGGCAAACCTGAGATTATTAAGACAGATAATGGCCCAGCATATATCAGCAAAAAATTTTTACCCTTTTGTTCATTCTATGAAATTTCCCATAAAATAGGCATCCCATATAACCCAATGGGCCAAGCAATTGTGGAAAGAGCCAATCAGACCCTCAAGGAATATTTTCAAAAAATAAAAAGCGGGGCAGTTCATAGTCTCCCCAGCAACTCAATTATCCCCCATTCTCTTTATTTTAAATTTTTTGACTGTGGATGCTGAAGGGCGCTCGCCTATAGAGTGCCATACACAAGTTAGAGCTCAGAGCCTTGGATGGGTTCGTTGGAAAGATCTACAAACAGGAAGATGGATGGAACCAACCCCCTTATTGGCAAAGGTGAGAGGGACTGTATGTGTTTTTCCTCCAGAAGTTGATAAACCCATTTGGGTGCCAGAGCGGTGCATAAGGCCGGTGACCCAGGATGAAGACCACGACAGTCCTTCTGCTTCAGGTGATGACTCTGGTAACAACAGCACAATCACGGGTGATGGGGAGACTGGTGAGAAACCCCCCACTTTTAATGCCAGTTAGTAAAAATAGCCCCCTCTTCCCCTCACTTTTTGCTAACCTGTCATTGGTGAAGGAATCCTCCTTTCATCATGGATGTTTATTATTGCATAATGACTATCAATCATACTCATAGTAGGGTGATAGGATTTAGAAATATACTGCATCCCATCCTGAAAGAGGATTTGAAAACAAATATAACATATACTTATGGTCCCAAGCCTGCTCCTTGGCGTTGGGATGCTGATATAGATTTTAATCTTCACCTCAGTTATGTGGGGAGAATGTATCACTCAAGAGCCTGATTTGTTATCCTGCTGGACACAATATGACTATTCGATCCTCTGCTTGCATTCCTGCCCCATTTTTCTTTGTATTGTAGAATGGCAATTTGGGGGGCGATATTCTTAATTGTTCTTCCAGGATCTGCAAGCTGAGTAATTGCTGGGACGGTTCTGATGGAGCTTTGATCATTCGAGTGCCTGCTGTGATTCCTCTGCCAGTGCTGGTGTCTCAAGAACATCAGGAGATCATCCTTTATTGACAGCGGCGAGACTTTGGGATAACAGTTGCAATTGTTGCTGCTATTGCTGTCGCTGCCACTGTGGCTATGGTTGCTGGAGTTGCCATTTCGCAGACGGCTGTGACTGCAGAGACTGTGGATCAGCTGTCTGGAAAGGTTAGCGAGTCCCTGCAGTCACGGAGTGCACTGGACTCTCATATTGGACTTGAACTTTTGAATTTGGATTGACGGACTGCACTTTTGCAAGAGCGGGTAGATTCCCTTTGGCTCCTGCAACAAATGTCTTGTACGTTACACCTGCTAATGTTGTACAGTTGAATGCATGTTTGGATGGCCCTTGGAATTCCTCCTTTTTGAATTTTACCCTGCAGACAGCTCATCATATTGTTAGTATTAATAGCACATGGTCCCTGCTGTGTCTGGAAACAGTGGAATGCCATGGCCCAGCTTGGGGGCTGGGTCCAGCGATTGTCTGGAATGCTCTCACTTGCTCTGATATTACTATTGGGGTTATCTGTTTTTGGATTCTCTGCTGCTTTATGTGGCAATCCCACGTACAGCACACTGTCACTCAACAAGTGTTGCTCGGGCTGTCTTCCTGTAATCAGGAAGTGCCCCAAGTCTGGCTGCAGATGCTGCAGAAGTCATGAGGGCAACTACGACGGGCAACTGTCCTGGTATAGAGAGCTCGCCTAAGACAGGGATTAAGGCCTCCCGTAGACGGGTAAGAGTCTCTATCTGGGGGAGTCCTAAGACAGGGGCTCTCATGCTTTTAAAATAAAAAGGGGGAAATTGTTGGGTCCCTTGAGGACAGGCCTTCGCACCCCCACTTGATCTGTTTTGCACTCTTGTTGGTTGAAAACAGGAACAAAAACAGGAACAATCTGTTGTTTTGAGCAATGTTTTCTAAGGATGTTTGCCCCTAAGCCATGTAAGTTGCAGTAAGAGCTTCCTGCTTTTCCTGGCTCAGCCTCCCCTGCTGAGGGCTATATATACTGTGTGAGAAAGTGGAATAAAGGCTTGTCTGCAGAACCTGAAGTTGTGTTGTGTGTTAATCCCGACATCCCTTGCTCAGATGAACTACATTTGCTGTGCTGGTGTGGCATAGTACTCCATTGTGTAAATGTACCACATTTTTTTTTTTATCCATTCTTCGATCGAGGGGCATTTAGGTTGTTTCCAGTTTCTGGCTATGACAAACAAAGCTGCTATGAAAATAGTTGAGCACATGTCCTTGTGGCATGGTTGAGCATCCTTTGGGTATATACCCAAAAATGGTATTACTGGGTCTTGAGGAAGGTTGTTTCCTAATTTTCTGAGAAATCGCCACACTGACATCCAAAGGGGTTATACCAGCTTGCATTCCCACCAGCAATGCAGAAGTGTTCCCTTTTCCCCACAACCTTTCCAGCATAAGTTGTCATCAGTGTTTTTGATCTTGGCCATTCATACAGGTGTAAGATGGAATCTCAGTTGTTTTGATTTGCATTTCTCTGATGACTAAGGATGTTGACCATTTCCTTAAGTGTCTTTCAGCCATTTTAGATTCCTGTGTTGAGAGTTCTCTGTTTAGGTCTGTACTCCATTTTTTTTATTGGATTATGTGATATTTGATGTCCAATTTCTTGAGTTCTTTGTATATTTTGGAGATCAGACCTCTGTCTGATGTGGGGTTAGTGAAGATCTATTTTTTTTAAAGAAGCATATTGAATGTAGTGATATTTTATTTGGTTTTTAAAATTTGTTTTATTTTATATGCATTGGTGGTTTTGCCATGGGTGTTGGGTTCCCCAGAACTGGAGTTACAGTTTTGAGCTGCCATGTGCGTGCTGGGAATTGAACCCAGGTCCTCTGGAAGGAAAATCCGTGCTCTTAACCACTGAACCATTTCTCCAGCCCCTAGTGAAGATCTTTTCCCATTCTGTAGGCTGTGCAATTCATTTTTTTTAAATGCCTTGATTTATGCCAGGCAGTGGTGGTGCATGCCTTTAATTCCAGTACTTGGGAGGCAGAGGCAGGCGGGTCTCTGTGAGTTCGAGCCCAGCCTGGTCTACAAGAGCTAGTTCCAGGACAGGCTCCAAAGCTACAGAGAAACCCTGTCTCAAAAAGCCGAAAATAAATAAGTAAATGCCTTGATTTATAAGTTTGTTACCATAAAATCTCCATTAAAACCACTTCTATTTAAGAACAGTGTATTGGAGGGATATCTACATCTATGTTTCTGGGCCATGGTCACTCTTATTTTGGCTCCAGAATAAACTCTTATGTCCTTTGTATTGAGAATTGTGTTTTTGTGCCTACATTACAGATATGCTCCCATCACTTAGAAAGTGTGTGTGTCTGTGTGTGTATGTGTGTGTCTGTATATGTGTGGTGTGCACACATGCACAAAGGGATTTTACAAGTAGGAAAGAAAAAAAATTAACAAAGGGGACAGAGAAGGAACATGCAGAGGGGGAGCAGGAATCCCACACAATCCAACCAGAGGATACTTCCAGGGAGGAGAGAAAGCTGTGTTGTCAGAGGCCATGGTGAAGGCTGGAGCAGGAAGCCTCTTCCTGCAGGAAGGTGCAGGCACTGTAGGTCAGGGGTCAGAGGAATGAAAACCACAGACATGGATATCTGATTTACTAAGAAACTAACCTGTCACCCGAGTTCTGATGGGACCGAGTCTTAAGTGCTAGCGAGCTCATCCTGAGAGAGAGGAGCGGCCAGTTTTAAGAGGGAAACTGAGGGCTGGAGAGGTGGCTCAGATGTTAAGAGCAGGGCTGCTCTTCCAGAGGACCTGAGTTCAATTCTTCAGAAATCACACGGAGGCTCACAGCCATCTCTAATGAGATCTGGTTATAAACAAAAAATAGAAAGAAGGAAGCTGAGTCTAGGCTCAGTTTCTGTCCTGAAGCCGATGGAGTGAAAGCTCTAGTCCTAAGCTCCTTCCTGAGCAACCTTCAGGCACTGTGCTCCTGGCCCCCGTTCAGACTCTCAACAGCTGTGGGGCCTCTGACAAGACACGGGAAGTTGAGGCTGCCAGGATACTGCGGGGACCTCTCATCTTTTATCTTTTTTGTTGCTGTTATTTTTTTTTAAGATTTATTTATTTATTATGTATACAATATTCTGTCTGTGTGTATGCCTGCAGGCCAGAGGAGGGCATCAGACCCCATGACAGATGGTTGTGAGCCACCATGTGGTTGCTGGGAATTGAGCTCAGGACCTTTGGAAGAGCAGGCAATGTTCTTAACCTCTGAGCCATCTCTCCAGCCCTTGTTGCTGTTATTTTCGAAGGTGTGTTTGTCTGTCTTTCTGTCTGCCTGTCTGTGTGTCTGTATGCACATGACTGCGGGTACCCCCCAAGGTCAGAGGTGTGAGATCCCCTAGACCTGGAATTATAGGAACTTTTGAACCTTCTCCTGGGTGCTGGGGCCCAGACGCTCCAGAAGCAGTACATGCTCCTAACTGATGAGCCATCTCTCCAAGAGACCCCATCCTGCACCCCTGTATTTTATATAACAGATAAACACATTTGTATGTAACTATTTCCTAGAGTGTAGGTAAGGATCTGAAGGACGAGGCTGGGACAATGTCTCAGTGGATAAAGCACTTGTTCTACAAGCTGATCCCCACAACCCACACAAAGACAGGCAGCAACGGACACCTATAAAGCCATGCTCTTGTGTTGAGATGGGAAGTGGAGACAGGAAAATCCCCAATGGCTGGCCTGGTATATTAACATTAACCAAGAGATCATTAAGCAATGTGGGGGCCAGTACCCGAGGTTGTCCACCGGCACCCGTGCCATACACTTTTCCCACCGACACCCGAGGTTGTCCACAGACACCCGTGCTGTAACAGACACTTTCCCCATGGACACACACTGTAAGAACAGAATCACCTCTAGGTGGAGACAAGTCTTTATCTCCTTTCTTAAGGTTGATCCACTGGGCCACCCTCCCCAGCAAACAAATTCAGCTTAAAAGAATGTGTTTTTCCTTTCCAGAATTCCTGCCGGCACCCCGTGTTGTCTAGAAGAGGGTGAGCTGTGATACCCACCTTTGGTGCCTGACTCAGAAAATCTATTTCTTTCTTTTTTTTTTAAATTTATTTATTATGTATATAGTGTTCTGGACAACAGATCTCATTATAGATGGGTGTGAGCCATCATGTGGTTGCTGAGAATTGAACTCAGGACATCCAGAACAGCAGTCAGTTCTCTTAACCTCTGAGCCATCTCTCCAGCCCCCCAGAAAATCTATTTCTTTCTTCTGTCTTTTTCCTTCAGATTCTGGCAAGAGCCCAAGCTTGTTTCTAAATTCCCCTGAACCTGCTGGGCCCCAACCACCTTGTGGCTGCCTGCCTGAGAACCCCAAAGCTGTTGCCTAATCTTATCTTCCTTTATTGTTTTTATTGAGCTATATATTTGCCCAATGTTATTTTAAGGAGGGCGTTTGGTCCTACCCTTCCGGTGATCTTTCCCCTTCCAACAGCAGAGATTTGTAGGTTGCCTGTCCTGGGGGTTAACTTTGAAACTCTAACAAATTATCCTTGAGTTTTCATTTGTATCTGTTCCAAATTCTTTTTTTTCCCCTTTTGGTTGTTGATTTTTTTCTTTTTGTTATTTTTTATTTTTTTATTTTATTGATATTTATTGAGCTCTACATTTTTCTCTGTTCCGCTCCCAGCCTTTCCCCTACCCCCTTCAATCCTCCCCCAAGGTCCCCATGCTCCCAATTTACTCAGGAGATCTTGTCTTTTTATACTTTCTACTTCCCATGTGGATTATATCTATGTAAGTCTCTCTTAGTGTCCCCATTGTTGTCTAAGATCTCTGGGATTGTGGTTTGTAGGCTGGCTTTCTTTGCTTTATGTTTAAAAACCACCATGAGTGAGTACATGTGATAATTGTCTTTGTGTCTGGGTTACCTCACTCAAAATAATGTTTTCTAGTTCCATCCATTTTCCTGCAAAATTCAAGATGTCGTTATTTTTTCTGCTGTGTAGTATTGCATTGTGTAAATGGACCACATTTTCCTCATCCATTCTTCGGTTGAGGGGCATTTAGGTTGTTTCCAGTTTCTGGCTATGACAAACAAAGCTGCTATGAACATAGTTGAGCACATGTCCTTGTGGCATGACTGAGCATCCTTTGGATATATACCCAAAAGTGGTATTACTGGGTCTTGAGGAAGGTTGTTTCCTAATTTTCTGAGAAATCACCACACTGACATCCAAAGGGGTTGTACCAGCTTGCATTCCCAACCAGCAATGCAGAAGTGTTCCCTTTTCCCCACAACCTCTCCAGCATAAGTTGTCATCAGTGTTTTTGATCTTGGCCATTCTTACAGGTGTAAGATGGAATCTCAGAGTTGTTTTGATTTGCATTTCTCTAATGACTAAGGATGTTGAACATTTCCTTAAGTGTCTTTCAGCCATTTTAGATTCCT